>OMNV01013126.1:25995-56496 GCA_900303265.1 Brotula barbata
AGCTGTATTTATGTTTTGGGGGATGTTTTGACAGAATTTCTACTGAAATACACCCAGAAGCATCTTAAAATTCAAACCGGGAGACGACTAGCTTCTCAATAAAAGACTCACAAAGCAACAAAAGTAAGAGATTTTCTATATCAACGCCGATGTAAAAAGAAAAAAAAACCTAGCATTCACACAAGCTGCGTAGCTAAGCTACAACTTGCTATCCGGCGCATCAAAATGCGAACCATGGCGCCTCTTAACTACATATCCGCTTCCATTCAAACCAAATTACTCGTCTTTGTAGACCAAGTAGCTACGACTCGCCAATAATGCCCAAATGGAGCAAAAGTGATCGAGGCTAACGTAGTTGTTAGCATACCGGTAGCAAGGCCTCCCGGCTCTCCATCCCTGAGAGCGGCTTTATTCGGATAGCTAGTCTAACATACCGCATCTTAAACTGTGCGTGGTTGATGTGAGCTCTACGCTGCATACAGTAATCTACATTTTCCCTCACCAGCTGGCCCCACCACTGCCCGTCACCATGCCCGCCCTGTTGGAGAGACCCAAACTGTCCAACGCAATGGCCCGAGCCCTCCATAAGCACATCATGAGGGAGAGGGAGCGCAAAAGGCAAGGTGCGTCTGCAGCGAGAACACTTGAAGTCGTTACTACCTCAGAGTTACATGTCCTTAATCACTATCTTTCTCTCTAAAGCGCACTTCACGGGTAGCAGAAACCACAGTGATGGTTATAATTTACGCTTTCTTTTTACAGTTTCTACCTAATTTTAATGTGAACTAGTTGAATCTGAACAGCATCTATGTCTTTTGCCAGAGGAGGAAGAGGTGGACAAAATGATGGAGCAGAAGATGAAGGAGGAGGAAGAAAGAAAGAGGACAAAAGAAATAGAGGAGAGGATGTCTTTGGAGGAGACCAAAGAGCAGGTTGGAAAACTATTACAATCTTAGTCCTATTCGACCAGTAAATGGATTACATGGCTGCATGCGGTGCTTGCTTCATCTAGATGTGGTAATCTGTCATTTTATTGCCACCCGCGATTCATGTAGTCTGTGTTTTGCTTCCAATTATCTTGGATTTCCGTGATCTCACCGGTCCTATGGCCATGGTAACACCATTCAAAAAGCAGAGGTGTCCTCTCAAGGAGAAACTGGCCTTTGTTTTTTCTTTTTGGCCTCTATTAAATGATGTAATCATGATCTTAAACTGCCATTTTGGATTTGGCATGTTGGAAATGTTGCTGTCTGACTGACAGAAGAAAAGATGTGCTTATTCACCCTTTGTCCAAAATGCAATCGGGCATTTCACAATTAACTGGTTGTAATCGACTACTGATTTTTTTTACAAATGATCAAAAAATGGAGTTAATTATTGAACAAAATAGCACTTGCAAAGACCGCAGTCTTCATCACAAGACATAACACAACTGGGCAGAATCACCAAAGATGTATTGTATATTGGAAGCAAGACTAGTGCATGTTTTTGTCCACTCCATTGTCCTTAATATGTTAGTTTTTATGTGTTTTTTGTGAAATAAGCAACCAGACTACAACGGACTGCATTTCTATAACACGTCTCTAGTCTGGGAACACTCCAAGCACTTTACAAAGCTCGCTTCACATTCACCCATTCATTCACCGAGAGCCGAGGTAACCAAACCAAAATGCAACACATCAGTACACCTGTCACAACACCTCATTTAGTCTTACAGGGCAGAATTACTCATATCCATGTCCAATTGTACAAATTATGATTATTCCAATTATTCTTATTAAAAACTATTGTAATTGTATATTTGTAGTTTTAATTTCTCCTTGCATCTCTCACAGAATGAAACATACTCTGATGGACATATAGACACAGATTATCTCCACATACGAAAAATAACTATTCAGTTAATCTGTTACATAATCAGTAAAATTCATTTATTTAATAGTAATCAGTGCAGTTCAGTTCTCACTGTGACTTTGTGCTGGACGTTGAGATACCATGTTATCTCTGATCTCACCTTCAGGTTATGAAGATGGGGGAGAAACTTCAGGGACTCCAGGAGGAGAAACACCAGCTCTTCCTGCAGCTGAAGAAAGTCCTGCACGAAGAGGAGAAGAGGCGTAGAAAGGAGCAGAGGTAGTCCACTCCCCTGAGTCTTTTGTTCATTCTTTGCGTGGAGCTGTGTGTGATCGGATGAAGTAATCTTGGCATCTGCCAGTATTTATTTGTCTCCTGTCCTCTGCAGTGATATCACCACGTTGACATCAGCCAGCTACCAAACGAGTCTGCCCATGCACGCGGGGCAGCACCTCCTCAGCATTCAAGGTGAGGAGTCCAAACTTTGTGTTCTTGGTGGATGTGAAGTGTGAGTGTTGGCGTCGATTGAATACAGGTGATTAAATCAATGTAGTCGTCATTTTGACCGTTCATCCATATGATGAGATCCTCGGCACGGTGGAGTGGTGGTTAGCGCCACAAGAAGGCCGTGGGTTTGAATCCCGGGGTTGACCTTTCCATGTTCGCCCTGGTTTCCTCGACCCACAAAAACATGTACAGTACGTTAGGTTAATCACTCCTGCCTTTGCCCCTGACCAAGGCACTAGGTGGAAGATCTGGAGTTGGTCCCCAGGCGCTGGTGTTTGTGTGTGTGTGTGTGTGTGTGTGTGTTGGCTGCCCACTGCTCCTCATTGAGGATGGGTAAGAATGCAGAGAATTAATCTCCCTACAGGGATCAATAAAGTACCCTTCTCTTTCTCTCCCTCTTTCTCTCTCTCTCTCTCGCTCTCAGGCAGTCCAGTCAGCCACAGTCGACCCGGTGCTCTGCTCGGAGAACGCAGCAAACAGCTGTTCCCAGCCCCTGTGATACCGGTGAGTTGGTCAGAGCAGCATCTGGTCTTGATAATGCAGCCTCACAATGACTTGGAGGAACATCTGGGACTACATTTGGTTGCATAACATTAAGACCTGAAGAAGTTCACACATTTAATACCTTCCAGTCCACTTTACTTTCATTTTCAGGATATAAGACAAATCAGAAGTCAGTGATGCTTTCTTAAAACCAACATTTCTTCTTTTAGGGACGTCACTATCAGACGCCCGGCTTCAGCTCAGGCTCAGCAGAGCACGGCCAGTTCAGCGGTGGACAGGGAGTCCACGAGGCCTACGGGGTGGCTCAAGCTCAGCATCCCTCCACCTACGCCCCTGGGCCTTCTGTACCAGTTAGTTTTGCAAGCAGCTCTCAAATCAGAGGTATGGTGTGTGTGTGTGTGTGTGTGTGTTTAAGCACCGTGTCTCACAGAAATCAAACTAGATAAAATGAGGCATTTGTAGTAAAACCAAGCTGATTCTTCCTCCTCCAGGTGCATCTGCGTTCCAAGCCATGCCGTACCTTCCTCACCAGCAGCCCGGCTACCCCGTCCACAGTCATTTCACATCCCAGCCTGGTCAGTTCCCGCGTCTGTTCCTCCCACTCTTCTTCTGAGGCATTACTTCTTCTGTTCCAGTGACTTACTTGTGTGTCTCGTGCAGGATTTATCCCAGGAGCTGGAATTCCCCTCCAGAAGCAGCTTGAACATGCCAACCAGCAGTCGGGCTTTACTGATGCGGTAAGGACATTTGAAACTCAAATATTTAACCGTTCTCCTGATGCGAACCAATAAACGCACTGAAACACACTCGTTACTTTTATGACCACGACACTGCATTCCTTATACTAAAATACGTACAAAAAGGCTACAGCTGTGTATCCGATGGTCTTTTTTACATTTCGCAGGGTGCTTTGAGGCCGATGCACCCTCAAGCCCTCCACGCCTCTGCTCCTGGCCTGCTGCCAACGCCATCAATGGCTGTGCAAATTCCACCTGCAAAGGTGAACTCCTTAAACACCCACACACCCAGCAGCTCTAACAACCTGATAATCCTTTACCAGCATGTTATTTAACACCACTTAAACACACTCACTGAGGCAGGAAAAACGGGAATATAAATACTGTTGGGGGTTTTTTTCAAATACCCTTCATCTTTTCATCACCAGGCTCCTTTCCAGAGTTCTCCCCAAGGTGCTCCTCGCCATAGTTTCCTCCCCCACGCCCAGACAAGCCAGAGGTTCTACCACCATGGCAAGTAAACCCAGCCGTGCCACTAAGATGCTACCAAGTCTGCTGAAGGTGACCGATGCTCCTGTTGGATCTTCAAAGCTGACTGACGGAGGAGTGAAGATCAGAATTGGCCCAACTCTTTAAATATCTTGTACAGAACTTTATTTAGAAACTTTTTGATTTCCTTCTCAGGCTTAAAGTCATATTTAGATATTTGCTTTGGTTTTGACAACTACAATTTATGTCAATTAGTACAAAAAATTGTACACTTTAAGGACAACACGGCGGTGCTCCCGTGCGCCCAGATATTCGTAATATCTTGTATAAACAAAAGTCTGTATCAAAAAGTCTGAGTACTAGCGGTCATAATGGCAACACCACACAACTTCGAAAATAGAAAAACCTGTTTCAGCAGTGTTGTGCGTTCATCAGTCACGTGTGTGATCGAGACAAACACCGCAGTAGCAAAAAACACTATTAACTCATGGTTAAGATGGAGGATTTTCGGTGTTTTGTACATGTTCACTACAGCAAAAAGGACGTCCAAGTTTGCTGTCTGAAAGCTTTATTCTGTTTAAATAAAATGATGCGCAACGCCATATCCAACAGTTTGTGTCGTCTTTATTTTTGGCCATGGAGACATTCTGCAGTATGAACACAAAGTAAGGATACCAAACTGCCACAACGTGTCTGCCAACGGAAGAATGCCAAATAATGCTCAGTGCAGTGCAGTCATTTCTCCAAACTGCCGTTTGCGGGGCCCGTGCGAGGGTCTTTGCCAGGGGATCTTAGTGGTGAATGGACATAACGGGGGAGAATTTGCTCTACAGTATGGTAGAGAGTCTCACAGCAGGGTTTTGTTTCTTTTTAACACCTAGAGACAAAGAAACTGAACCTTGGTGTGCCATGTTGGTAACCTTTGTTTAACAAACAGGTTTCAAGTGCTGGATGTTCAATAAACCACTAAAAAAAACAAACAGAGGAGCTTGCTCAGTGAATCTCAAATGGTAAAGTGCCACACAGAAAAAGACAAACTGAAGTTGTTTTTGGTGCCAACGTAGCACTTCTGTGCCAAACACAACACGGCACACGCACTGAACAACCTGGAACATAACAAGAAAATGCAGCTCTGGAGTTGAAGCCCTTGAAAATCGGGAACATGTTCACATAAAAGAAAGCGTGACATGACCACCTTTCCTTCCCTCGATGTTCAGTATCTACTGACCTCCGTCACTGGTGACCTTGCTGACACCTTTCTCTACACTTCTGTCCTTTTTTCCTTTTCTGTACATCCTGACTCAGATGTGGTATCGTGCATGTACATGGATTGTGTTTTCAAAGCGTAATTGTTTACCAATTCATTTGCCAGTTTCGAGGGGTTAAAGTTTGATAGTTCCAATTATTTATTGAAGTTCTTCTCTGACTGAACCCAAAGGAGGGTCAAAAGAAAACACTGACGGAGAGAGTAAGAAAAACAAAGACAAAAGAAAGAGAGGGAGGATAGCATTGACGAGGCAACATCCCCTCCTTTTTCCCCAGGTCCAGTGCATCTCGTGTGCCCCTGAAACAGAATTACAAAAAAAGGAAGGAGGGGGGAGCAAAGAAAGGTGAGACACCAGAAAAGGGAAAGAAAGACGCAAACTCTATTTTAACGTGACAACTGCTGTAAGTAGAGAAACATCAAACAAACAAAAACGTGAATATACTTTGTGGACACTTTATTTTACAGCCCACAGTTTACAGGAAAAAGTGCATAAACAGTTTAAGCAGTTTCTTTAAGATTACAGCAGGTGAAATAAGCAACTGGTCCATCGTGATATACTGATGCGTTATGGATCAGGCTGTAAAATTAAGCGCTGGCCACAAATACCCTCCACCTGAAAATATAACATTGCTCCAAAATACTTGAGCCGTAAGCTTTCATTTATAATTCGTAGCGTAAAATGACACACGTGCTCATAGTGCTGAATCAAAGTAAGTACATGAGGGGGGGGCAGGCAAATCCACACAAAAACACATGTAGTCAATATACTCAATGCAAACAAGTTTTTGTAACTGAAATTTGGCAGATCAAATATGTCCAGTTGAAACAAATATATACATGGCAAACTGTCCACAAAGTGATGAAACGCCAAATTAAAAATGGGAAAGTAAAAGTGTGGACACGGCCGTAGCTCTCGTTTGTTGGAGTTGCCTTCCCCTTGGTCCACTGATGAACGATAAACTGTACATGACATCGCACATACAAACACAATGCGCTGGCATGGCACATGCACGTAGCTTGTGTAAGACTCAAACACATCGTTTTACATGATACACACGCGCACAAACACACTCCTCTTCAGGCAGGCTTGGGTCATGTGGTAGCTGGGGGAGTTGATACATCTGAAGCTCTGTATTTACCTGCTCTGCCTTATTTACCCAAGGCCTTGATGCCAATCGCAGCTTCTTCTCCCATTGCATAAAGAACGGTGATCTGAAAGAGCACAAAGCCATCGTGCGTCAGAGATCAGCTCAATTAAATGTGAATCAGTGTGCAACAAATGTATATATACTTTAAAGACACAAACGACAGACATCAGCTACAACTGAGATAGGGCACTAATTGGACTTTGGGTTTAAAATGAGAGTTGTTCCGATACCAGTAATGCGTCCGATACTGCTGGAATCGAATCGGTGGCTACGCACGTCTATGCACCGATCTGATACCTTGTTTTTATTTACTTCACTTTGCTCCATTTAGCCGTCTTGTTTTGCAAAGAGTTAACAGTAAAAGTACCATAATTAGCAGGAGAAACACCTTTAAGAGTCACAGAGAGGCTGATCATTAGGTTATTCTGTTTGTTGTGCCGTGTACTGAGTTCACTGTGGGACTAAAAGACTGTGCCCGGTGCCCACAGCAGAGTTGGTCCAAATAGCCGGCGCCGGTATCGGATCGGTACTCGGTATCGGCCAAACCCAAAGCCCAGGTATGGAAATCGGTATCGGAAAGGAAAAATGGTATCGGAACATCTCCACACACTCCCTGTGACGTTTCTAACTGATGGTCTGCAGATAAATAGATGGATGAAATGCCAGATGGTCCACTGGCCGGATTCAAACCAGGATATTACAGTTATGAGACACAAATCCTCAACCACTGGAACTCTTTTATTCTGTATTCAGGCAATTCTGGGCATAAAACTGGAGTGGAAACTGACATAAATGTGCTTCCATCAGCCTCAATCACATCTTCTCCTTATCAAAATACCAACTTTACCACCTCACCTCAGCCGAGGGGGAAAAAATATTGCTTTTCCATTTTGTTTTCATTTTATTTTTTATTTTGGAGGAATGGAAATCCCCATATTTTGTCCAAGCACAGGTGTTATGAATAACTTTAACAACGTGCTGCTCAGTCAGCATCAACTCGAAACAGCCTGATCAGAATCCAGCCAGTGTAACGCTGTGACACAACCTGAGGCCCCTTACTGTGTGACTTTCACTGACTTCAGCTAAAATCTTTCACTCAAATCAAGGTGCTTATTTCAACGTTCACGGTTGTGTGCAGATTCAAACACAAAATAACAGAATCACCCGGAATTCATAATAATGAATCATAATAATGAATACAATGAGTCGTTAATCACCATCGCATACCAACCAACACCAGCTGCATTAATCATTCTTAGTCATTAATGAAGCTAACGTATCAGTTAGCCGATACTGGAGTACACATAGAATACAAATAAAAATACTTTTAAATAAAGGTTAAAAAGACATTTATTATTCCTCATTAAAATATTAGCTTAAGTAGTGGGGTGCTTAATAAAGTAATTATTGATAATTCTTATTACATCAAGTGCATTTGTTGCAAAGTGTTTTTATCACAAATTTTTGTAGTTGTGCATGTATTCAGAGACACACAGACACACACACACACACACACAGAGACACACAGAGACACACAGACACACACACACACACACGTCCCTCAGAGGTGAGCGACATGTAGCATGTTAAGCTGAGAGCCACTGACCAGAATCTCCTCGCCGGCATCATGCTTGACCTCGATATCTTTGCCCAGCTCTCCCTCGGGGATCTTCAGGTCCTCTCTAACATCCCCGCTGTCCTGGAGCAGAGACAGGTAGCCTTCTTGGATCCCAATCAGCTAGGGAGACAATAGCAGTGATATTTCACGTTCTCGGTAACAGCACACCAACACATTCTACTATTCCAGTTTGGCAAGTCGTGTCACCGTGCAACCAGGTTTCAATCGTACCGGTTTGATTGCTCAACTGCTTTCAAGACTGAATGGCCTCTTCCGAAAAATGACGCCACAATCAAATTCTGTCAGACTACAAGTGCTTTGTAATGAGGATTAACTCAGCCTACAACGTGTACAATAAGTTTATTAAAAGTATTATGTTACAAATTATATACAGTAGTAACTTGCTGGCAAAGTATAAAATGCAACTATTTATATTTACATATTTCAGCGCACGGCCTGATGAGCTGTACAAGAAACGACTTTAGAGTCAATAGAAACTGCCCGATTTTCAACATCAGAATCAAATTAACCACATCAGACTTATAATGCAAAAGAATGATAGGAAATTTAATGTATTATAAATCAACTATATTTTTTACAAAGCTGTACAATGACAAACATTTCAGTTTCTAACATGTATGGTTGCTTGTTGTATTTCAGTTTTGCCTTTTTACACTGTACCGGTGACTGCAGCACATTCATTTCCTTATGATGACAACTTTGCTTCATTTGCTCCACAGTGTTTTTTGGATCATGTTAAAACTTGCTCTAAAAAGAACAGATGACTGTCAATGAATAAAATCAGACACGACTACCTAAACTTGCAGTACTGGTATTTTTTCATTCTGTACGGCTAACTTCAAGATCAACTGACGTGGAAAGGTCTGATTTTTTTCCACTGTAAGACAAGACAGGAAAAGCCTGAGTACAGCAAGCGTTTAATCTAATTCTATCGCTATTTTGAGACGAGAATCTTTACTGCTGCGTCAGTTAAAAGTAGCAGATCTTAATTTTCTCCTTTTCTCCTCAACCAGGAAAATTCTTTGCCAACTGTTTCTTTGTCTGATCAAGTCACCCGACCGGTTTGCTGTTGCCGTATTAATGTCCATCAGAGTGGTCTTACACGTGACTTTCATTTTCCAGCATTGCCTGACGAAATACGCCATTCCACAATAAAACGTCTTATAAAAACGTCAGACTGACTCAAACTTTCTGAGTGGCCCAAGCCCTTCGTGGCCATTGTGGGATTCCTTTTGTGACTCTAGATTGAGCTGTGGAAAGTCAGAGTCAGAGAAAATTACCCGCTTGACGAGACATAATCTGACTCAGAGAAAAAAAAGCCACACCCAAAATAACAAAGCGAGTATGGAGGTCTGGTTGATCAGAGTACTCCTGCTTCCTGTCTAACTAACCTGGTAATCCATTCTCTTGATGTTGGGGACGTCCATATTGTGGGTGGAGGGACAAATATCTTCATACTTCTTACCACTGAAGATGTCTATACCAACCAGGTGGACCTGTAGACATTCAACAAAGCATAACCAATCAAGTCACTACTGAATTTATACGCCTTGTGAAATCAATGACGTTACCTTTACAGGATTATATGAAACAGTTTAGAAATAATAATTACAACCAAGTTTAATACTTATTACTTAAATATTACATTAGTTCCATTCATCACACTTTACATACTGCAACAAAAGAAAGAGGAAGCAAAAACAGAGAAAAGGGAATGGAACGGGGGAAAAAAACATTAGAAAGTACATTGTGTAAGTATGTGTACACGCTCAACGAGTCCAGAGACGAACGTCTTCCTCAACACCCTGAAAACCGCCAGTCTGAACGTGAAACTTGTTAGACCTTTTCCTTTGATGCTCAGTAATCATCTGGTGTGGGGTATCAAAACTTACTGTGCCTTTATTTTGTAACAAGTAATGCATTTAAAACTGTTGTAAAATGTCTTCACTGTTCCAAATCCATGTGCCTTTTATGGAGATGTGCCACTGTATGATTTTGCTGGTTGTTCTGTCACTCAGCATGGTGATAAGTTTGTGTCATATCTGAATCACGTTCCGTATCCCCTGTAATTGGCAAAAAAGGTGGAAACCTGTGAAATCCTAGGAAATACCACCCTGCTCTGTTATGGATTTTTTCACTTTTCACATACTTCTTAAATCTTAAGTAGCACAGTAATCCAACACGACAAACCCTGCTTGAGACACAGCTTGCATATGTAGCATGTAGCATAGCCCAAATCCCCAAGTTCCTTAGTTTTGTATATGTGCTTTAACGTTTTGTTTAGTGATCTCAAGATACAATATTTTACAAAATTTTCCACTACATCTATCTGGGTCAGTCCATGTCTTTTGACCTAACTGTGAGAGCTCCAACAGTCCTCTCCTTTACCACTGAGCCCAGAAAATCATTTGGTAAATTTCTACGAGGTCTACATTTGCATTTTCCACGTGAATATTTAATTTGTAAGTCACCTAACGGTTTATGACCAACAAAAAAAAAAAATACAACGTTAAAAACGATAACGAGTAATCTGGCGTTCGGCTTTTATCTCCAGATAGATCATGTCTTCCACATTGTATCAGAGTTGTTTCTGTCCTCAATACTTAAAATGTCCATATCATACAAAAATAAATGAGTAATCCGACAAAATCAGCTACTTTTTGGCACTGATTTTTTCAAATTGTTAACATCTTGCATTACATCCTGCATAGTATGACTGTGCATTAGTGTCAACATGACCCTGGTTTACGCAGAGCTTCGTTGAGCACTTTTACTGACAAGAATTCACTTAAAACTTCGTATTGTTTTTCTGGTCATTTCCATGTCCAATACACCAGGATTTACTGACCTTAGCGTGGCCGTGCTTGCCAGTCTTGGAGGTAGACATCTCTACAATCTTGCAGGGTCGACTTTTCAGCACAACAAAGCCGTTTTTGCGCAGAGCCGAGCACTGCATGGGGTAGGTGGCGGATGCCCCGGCATCACCCGTCTGGAAATCAAGATCTGAATCTCCCATGCCTGCTATGGATGCCAAGACACGACAAGCACATTAATACAAGATCACATCTGCTGTTCCAAGTGAATGGTGCAATGAATAGCTTTGCATTACATCAGATACAGTATGAAAATAATCATGCTGTTGAGACAATAAGTGAAACATTGTAATATTTCATTTGTTAGTCCACAGGGAAACAACACAACAGTACAGCGTTAACATTACTCAAAATGCTCTGCACCAATTTTGTTGGATCTTGGTGGAAGGCTGAGTGCTGATCTTTGATTATGTGTAATCAATTGCATATAAACAGTTGCATCAAAATTTGTCAGTCTCAGTGAAAGAGGACAGACCAAGATCAATGGGTGCAATTTGGCCCAGGAGTGGAAAAGGATCCCAGTCTGATGGATTTAAATATACATTATGCTTAAGCAGATAATTGTTGTTCAGTGCCAAATGTGGCTAAAACAGTATTTTTTTTTTTTTACAATGGCCTCTTTCTCTAGACCAGTTTGGCAGCAGAACAAGACAAATAATGTATGTGCTCTTAATAGTTTATGACGTGATCCTTAGTGTAAAATGAAAACATGGACCGTGCAAGCACACAGCACCCACTAAAACAAACACCCGAGACTTCAGACAGTAATAAAGAGTATGACATGGTGACTCCTCAAACATTTCCAAAAACGCAGCTGATGTGAATCTAATGACAGTTTGATGAGGTTTTTCAGTGTCAAATGAAACACAAATGTAGCTGCACCTGTCAGCTAAAGCTAGCGTATCCCACCTCCAATGTAGAAAATACACCAAATAAGTTCATAATTCATTAACAACAAATCACAAAAACTACAATTCGAAACACTAATTAGGGGTTTATACTTCCGACACATGTTTCTGACAAACTAAACTAGTGTGATAAAACTCATTTGATAAGCTAACTTTTATATTAGCGGTGAGTGCCCCGGTGCTAATTATTGCCACGCGCGCAACGTCATATTTCGTTTAGTGTAGTATTAATGTTAATAATTACATTTCATGAAGTTAGTGTAAAATGTATATACAAGTTGTGGAGTAATTTCATAAGGGGTTCGGGGCTAAAGTTCTAAGCTTTGCTGGTCGCCGGGGTGGACGATGATACATCAATCAAATATCAGGCAGGTGTTTCCGGTTGATAAAATCTTTGGTGGCGACGACTTAATACTGGACGCGAATATTATCTTCCGGGCTGAAACGCTACGATCGAGTTCTGTTCCACCCCAGGACTCCTCCGCTGTATTACCGCAGCGTTGGAACAATGCGGCCTAGTGCGTATAAAACGTAGCACGGCCGGTCGTCGGTAACATTCACGGTGTCCCCGAATCCATGCGCACTCAGGCCCCGGCCCTCCCAATAAACACATTTAAGTTCACTCCGCATAACAGCAACCGATGCACCGCAGCGTTTTCACGGAGCTCCGTATCAACCACCGCGACCATCTTCAACAACGCGTCCCGCGTTAATAAACCGACAAACGCGGATCCGGTTTGACTGTTGGCCCGCTGGTGCACAGTAATGACTAAGCTAATACTCGTGATGGCGTGCAGCAGCTCTCACTCAGCCTGTGCGTTAAGTGCTAGCTTGAAAAAAAAAAAATCCGAGATAAGTTAATTCACGTTAAAATACATTTTTAAAAGCGGATGAATCATCTAATCACTTGCCGACAGGAATCCCGCTGTGTGTCCGTTAAGATATGCCGAAAATCAGAGGTGGTCCTCCTGAAAACCACTATTTTTCCACCGAAGTGTGTTTAGTAGAAGATAACTACCATCCAACTGAACTTCGGGTGAACGTGTGTGAATGATAACTCGTCCGTTAAGGTGGAAACACGCCCTGTCGGATGATTTCAAAAAGAACATACCCTGGTGATAGTGCTTGTCCTCGCTTGTGGTATTTAGCTTTTAATTCTTCCTCCTCCTCCTCCTCCTCCTCCTCCTCCTCTTTTGCTTCCCTGTATACCAGCGAACGGATCGTCTGGTCGGGTTCTACCTCCTCTGTTTGCGATGTCGCTCCGTTTTTTTTTTTGTTTTTTTTGTTTTTTAATCGGTGAATCAATCAGTTCTTCCTCTGTTCTTCTTTCATTCCTGACGTTTCCGATCTCCTCTCCTAATCCGACTACAGTCTAACCTCGCTCGGAGGTAAAACCCTTTAGGTCAGCCGCCGGACCGAAAACAGCCGAAGTCTTAAACCCGCTGTGTTTGCGCTGTCCGCAGGCTACACTCCACCTTCTCTCAGCCTCATCCAGCTCCTCGGCAAAGATGGCAAGACACACAAACGACACACGACACTTCCGGCTGAAGCCGCCACAATAAAAGCCCAAATGTCATCAATATTTACTATTTGTATTCTAGGGTCCCTTGCCCTGAATCGAGTGAAAGTGACTTCCTCTGTCCAGTTCATGAGTTATAAGCATCTCATGAAAATAATCTGTAGAGGTCGCAGTGCAAAGTCATAGTGTATTTGTATGGATATACTGTATTTCCACACATATCTCTCTCTATATAAACATAATATTATGTAATATCGATATATATTACAGAATATGTACATAAACACGCATGTTTTGCAGTAACTGTGGTTATCAAACACTTGTGACAAAGATATGTAAGAGAGGCAGGACACCTTAGATTGAAGAAAATTTATTATCCAAACATCCAGACATCAGTCCACCGAACGGTAAACTTCATTTCACTTCTATAATTATCAATGAAAACACTAATAGAATATATACTGTACATACGTATGTGTGTGTCACCAAGTTCTAGTCACAAAAAAGTGAGTGGACCACATGATCAATAAACTGAATTTGAAATAATAAACTGATTTTTTTATTATAGCCATTATGCTTTTTTTCTTATGCATTATCCTGTTTTACACTGAAAATGAATTTGCACCGTTTCCTGTTTCCTGGTCTTTACAGTGTGTAACTTTAGGCTTCTTTCTTCCAAATGCCCATAAAATGAACCACAGCCATTTGATGAAAAGTGCGCATGTGCCACATTTCATTCTGAAGTGAGCAGCATGGAGCACTATGGTTCATTTTTACTTTACTAATAATGATTTGCTTCGTCACAATGAATGTGATGATGTGGTAGCATCAGTTGGACCCTCAAAGTCTGCCAGCATCATGACCCATCTTCACCACTGCTATTATCCCTTAAAATCTTCTTCTTTCTTCATTGAAATTGTGAGTAAAATGGAGAATGAACACATTCAATTCACATCAAAATTAATTTAAAGAATTTATCCAGAAAAGTTTTGTTTCATTTCCAGATTTAGCAAAAGAAAACATTACAGACTAAATTCTTTCACTCTCCCTTGCAAACAGGAGATTAATTTCAACCTCATATAGCACTAAATGCAACATTTCTCCAGCTTCACTTGAAGAAGTGAGGGGGCGATGGGAAATTGACCTGAATGAGTAATTAATTGATGACTATTGCGATGCCTCTCTTAAACGAATACATGCTTGCGCTCCATGTGCCCACCATGGTCTTACAGCTTAAGATTGTCTTAAGAACACACTTAACCAACGCGAGACTGGCAGACATGTGTCCTAATGATCCTAAAGGTCAGCCTGCAGATCATATTCATATGTTTTGGTCTTGCTTTTGACGCTTACACAAAGATTTTCTAGAAGTCTGTTTCTCCTAATCCAATGTGTCCATATTTGGAAGAATGCCAAAACCATCTCCCAATATAGGCAAAGGTCGAGAAGTCTTAGCCTTCACCATTTGATTGCTCTGCTGGAAGCAGCAGTCTCCACCCAGCTACACAAAATGGATAAGAGACACTAGGTTTTTCCTTAAACTAGAAAAAATAAAACACACACTCAGAGGGACCACACAACAATTCACAAGGACCTGGACTCCTTTCTTACTATACTGTAAGGACGTACACATCCCTTTTCATGAAGAAAACCAAAATGATTACAAGGGACAGAGACTCCCCTACCTTTACCTCTTTTTTATTTTTTATTCATTTATTTTATTATTTATTATTATTTATTTTATTTATGTTATTTATTTCCTTTTCACTTTGTAAAGTCTGTGTGTGGTATATGGCATATCATTTGGCATCAATGAGGTGCTTGTCATGCAAATGATATCAACAGTGCTACATGCAAAGTTGAGAACTATCTCACTCAAAAATGAATGGATACATGTAGACAAAGATGTTAAAGGGACAGCTGATAGGTCAGAGGGCAGTTTTGTGGCTGGGAGGGGGGATAAAATAAGATGTAGATTGAATGTCTTAACTTATTTAAGATATTTGAGTTATGTGTAATTGTGTTTGTAAATGTCTGTTAATATTTTGTTCTGGAAAAATCAATAAATAATAATAATAATAATAATAATAATTTTAAGATTCACAATCTTATTGTCAAAGTGACCAGAGTAATAATCTCATCATATAGTACATAGTCTGGGAGAGTAATACTTGTGCTTCATTCCTTAATAATGTATTGTTCCTGAGTGTTTTCCATGCACGTAGTGTTACGGACATCCAGTTACCTTCATCTAAGTGCAGGGAGTATTCTGTCCTACACCTGATATGATCAGGACTTTGCATCCACTGATAACAGGATCCCAGATTCTCCAAGATTACGTAACTGTACCTGTTTCTTTAAAGACAAATGGCTTGCTTTGGCTCTAATCCACTATTTATTTACAACTCGATCACTAGCTTCTGTCCAAATGGTTTCATTGCAGTTGGCAGTTCTTCGAGCTGTTGGTTAAATTTAGTGCTGTGATACTGGAGTCTTATGACTCATGTGCTGAGATTTGTCGTTAAAGGCACAGCTCACCCCAAAAAGAGAAATGTGATGTCAATTTGAAATTCCCACGTGTCTCTTCTTTGCACCGTCAAATAACTCTTCAAAATAATTAGAACAGTCAGAACTACTCTCAGTAGTTAATTTGTCTGACTGTAAGCCTGTAGAGAACATGAATTTATTCATCTGCCATCAACTACAACAGATCACTTCTTTAAATGTGGTAAATAAACACCCATACATTTCTCCTTTTTTTTTCAAATGCTTTATGCGGTCACATTTTAATGTTGTGTATTTTTTTTCATGCTAAATTTTTTGTGAGTGTTTACCTGAACTTTATTGTGGACTTCAGGGATGCCACTTGCTTGGGGATCGTTATAACAGTAAAAATAGTAAACAAAACTACGTTTGAAATATGAAATGTAAGTAGCTGTGCATCACATTGTTTTACTTTTAATCAGATAATAAGGTTTTCCTTGCACGTCACCAGAGGAGTCTAAGGTGAAATATTGCTTTTACTCCTGTGAGGAGTTATAGCACATAATATAACAACAATATGTACTATATGTCCCTATTGGAGAGACAGTTTTCTTATTGTCCATACAATGTCATGAAAACACACAGAAGTCGGTGTTGATTATATGTTTTGAGGGAGTGGGAGTTGTTGAAGCCTTATATTCCTGTACATCATCTGAATTCATAGAAGTGCATTTTAGATTTAAGTTTTATGAAATGAACAACATGGACAATAGAGGCGCAGTCTGTTCCAACACAGTGTCCAACCAATATCAAACATACTCATTTTGGAAGGACAACATATAGAAAAATGACCAGATGAAACATGTCTCAGTTATATCTTCTAGCCTTAGAATCTTTAGATTAAAAGCACCGCTCCCCCTGATGAAAACAATCAGGTCGCTGTCATTTCTACCTGTCCACCTGTCAATCTTTCCCTCCCAATTGCCCACCGCGCTCAGCCAATGACAATTCAGCTCGCGCTCCGGTGAAACCAATGAGGGCGCGGCTTCGGACGGCGAGTCGGAGGGGATTTAGGGATAAAAACTAAACCTGGGAGGGGAGAAAAGTTTTGAGGACGGAGGAGTGGAAGTTTATCCGACAGCGAGCATGACCGACGCGGAGGCGCAGAGCGCTCCACCATCGGCACCGGTGGAAGACAAACCACAGCCCGAGAGGAAAGTCATAGGTGGGTGCAGAAAGTGGGCACGGTCCGCCCCAAACCCTGGTCCGGATCAATGTTCACTTGTATCGGGGATAAAGGACAAACCAAACATTTACCACTGTTGGCAGTCTAATGTATAAGTTAGTTTATCCACGCGTGAACCGTTGAGGTCTATTGATTAAATCCGTGTTGGTCAGTTGTTTGACACTGCAGTGTTTTCGAGTCACGTGTCCTGCGTTTTACCTGCATGTATTTATTAGAAGCTCTCTAACCAAACAAAACTAAACGATAAAAAGCAAAGTTGTTGCTCAAGAAACCATACAAAGTGTAGATGTATATCTAAAAAAATGCTTTCCGTGGTGGCTGGTGGGCTTTATTCGGCGTCTTTGCGCGCAATGGTGTGTTAAACCTACTTACCCGAGCCTTGACTCCCCTTGTAAGAATAAACGCGTAAACTTGATATAGTTTGTTGTTTAGCGGCGTGAACATCATGACCTACATTACATTATCGGCAGTCACGCGCTCGCACGGCGAAGGGCGCGCGCGCACAGGTGCAAGTCATCATAATGACAACGGAACGTACCAATTACGCGCGTTTTGGTTCAAACTTGGTCAAGAAACGCCACCGTCTCTCTTTATGGAAGCAAACTTAAAGCGCGTAGTTTGTAGCAGAGGACAGTTTTGACCTTTTTTGTGCCCTTGTTTTTTTGTTTTTTTTTTTGTTTTTTTCCGGCCCTTCCTCTTGACCTAGTGGAAGTTTGATTTCAAAGTTTTGCCGTTAATGATTGACACACACAGCCCTCTATTCAAGCCGTAAGCAGGCCTGCCGTGCTTGATAAGAGCATACTTTATGCTCTTTTAAGATCTATGCAACAACGTACCTGTTATGATTGTTGTGGCCCAATTTAATCAGGTGCTACCTGTCATTCTAGCCACCTTGGTTCAGGGCACCGTGAAATGGTTCAACGTGCGTAATGGATATGGCTTCATAAACAGGTACAGTACCCTCTACTTAAGGCCTGTGGAACTATTGTCAGGTTTTGATTAGATTAAATGTTAAGCCTATGTTTCTATTTTCCGTTGAGTTGGCTCATAGCTTTTATCTTAACAGGAATGACACCAAAGAAGATGTATTTGTTCACCAGGTAAGGTTAAGAAGTAAGCACACATTTAGATTGTATTTTGATATATTAATCTTTATTCTTTCTCCCCAGACTGCTATCAAGAAGAACAATCCCAGAAAGTTCCTTCGCAGTGTAGGCGATGGGGAGGTTGTAGAGTTTGACGTAATTGAAGCTGCTAAGGTGACAATCATGATGCATCGAAACAAAAGTAGATGTTGACATTAAATGCTGATCTTTACTCACAGCCGACCCTTTTTCCCTCTGTTGCACAGGGCTCGGAAGCGGCCAACGTGACCGGTCCAGGGGGGGTGCCAGTCAAAGGCAGCCGCTACGCACCCAACAAACGCCGCTTCCGTCGGCGGTTCTTCCCGCGCAGCCCTCGGCCCGGTGACCAGGGCAAAACAGCTGATGGGCAAGAACCCACTGATGAAGGCGAGGGAACAGATGAAAATGGGGATGCGAGACCCCAGCAGCGCCGCCGCAGGTCCCGCAGACCTCGGCAGGAGGTACGAGACGAACATTTAAGTGGGATGTGTGCAGAACAGATAAAGCTACAAGAGTAGTGTCTTCTATAATTCTTGGAGTTGGTGTAATTAGTAGAATTCTAACTTGTAAGCATGTAACTTGGTCTGTCAGGGAGAGGCGGAAGAACCAAAAAATGGAGTAGCTGAAGGTGACCAGCAGGGACAAGGTCGACCACGTCGTAGATTTTGGCGACCTTACCGCAGGTGACGACATACTAACTAGTTCACTTAACTCCATCCTGGATTCCAGTTGGACAGAACTGACTTTAGCTGAATGTGAAATGCATTAAACACGACCGTGTCTTCTCCTGGTACCCACAGGCCATTCCGCCCTCGCCCACAGTCGGATCAGCCGGCAGAGGGCCAGCAGGCAGATGTTTCAGGAACAACAACGCAGGAACAAGGGTCGGTCAAGAAGTCTGAGGACCCTGAGGTTCCCCAGACCAATGGAGAAACAGCTGAGGGCCAAGACCAGAAATCCCGCCGCCAGTCAAGGCGCCGTAGGCAAAGAAACTCCGAATCCTCAGCCTCCAAAGTGAGCACTAGCATTATTAGCATTATACATGAATGTTATTAAACTGATCAAGGTGTGTATTTTGCCCAACATGTAGTACAGATTAAAACATCCACACAGAAACGAAATGGCAATGCACTGACGCTAACAATTTTTATTATTTGAAAAACTTGCAAAGATCAAACTGCATTCAAGTCCATGTATGATCACATTTCAAAGAATTTTATGGCTGCATTTTGTCTCTTAGTATTTTTTATTTTTTTTTTTCGCTTCTACATTTTGTAGAACGATACAGAGAAATCTGCATCAGACCCTGGTACTCCCCCTCAGTCCTCAAAGCCGTCTGACTTGAAATCCACAAAGTCTCCAAAGACCTCCCCCAAATCCTCTCCTAAAATGCCAAAATCACCAGAGGTATGTCGCCAAAATTGCTGTTTCAGCAGACATGGATCATTGTAGGGGTTTACTGATTGAGCTGTGTCATTTATGAACTGATGTTTGTGTGTTCAGTGTGTTGACTTAACATCTTTTGCTTTCTTCTTGCAGCAGATAGCTACCCCAACAGTCCCAGCAGCAACAGAATAATGTTTTTGAGTGGACAGACATGTGACCCTTGGCAAGAGGTGGGACCCCATACTTGAGCGGTGCAACCCTGGGTCAGGCAGGGTGGGCGAGCTGAGGGTGTAGGGTTGCACTTCTGCTCCAGGTGCCACTTTGGCTATCTTTCAGAGGGCAAGAAGATGGACGTTAAGTTGATTTCCTATAATGGATATAAGACAGAATTGTAGTCTTAAAAGGACTGAAAGGGTATTTATGCCCCTTTAATGAGTCTTAAAGGACTTGTCCCAGTATGTTAGGACTGAGTCTTTGGTTTAATGCAGGGAGCATTTTGGCCACAGAAGCTCAACATGGATTCCAGATTGAAATGATCCTTGTTCCAGCGTTCGTGGTGTCTTTTTTTGCGTTGATCTGTTTATTTACTGTCCTTTCTCTGAACCTTTGTCTCCCATGCATTTGTTTTCTCAGGTCCTAGGGTTGGAGAGCTGCAACTTTTTCAGAACGCGTGCACTGCTTTCCCCTCCCTGAACTCCCCCATCCTCCAACCCACCTCATCTCACTGTCATCCCTCCCCCACCTTGACTTGTTTGGTCCCATCTGGACACTTGATTTTTGGAGAGGGATGGGGTAGGGAGTAAGGGCACGGAGATGGGCAGTGGGTAAATATTTAGAATTTGAACATCTTTAAGAGAAAAAGGGATAAAATTGAAAATCTGCTTGGTAACCCAGTTTTTCCAACCCCCAAGCTATTTTTCTTTAATTGACGAGATGGGACACATCAAATGGTGACTACAGGAACCAACCTTGATTTTTATTTTTTATTTTGGTTGAAGTGGGGAAAACCAAGCAGGTGTGAGGTTGGTGGTGCATTCTGGGAGTCCAGTTTAGTTCTATTACCAGCTCAGTCAATTCTTAAACACGAGACTCCCTCCTGTTGAGGATGGATTGAAAAACTTTCATTTGTTTTACTTATATTTGTGTGTGTTTTTCTTTGGAGGGGATTATGTGCAATGTAGTATCTAAAAAAATGTTAACTAATAAATGTTTGCAAATCTCACAATTTGGTCTCATTTCTGTAGGTCTGACAAAGTAGTGACAATTAAATTCTTTAGATCATTATATTGATTACGGGAGTTTATAGAATCAAAATAAACTCATCCGTAAGACATGCCTTTACAGCCCCCATCTCCCCCGACAAACATTTACTTGTATTCCAATCGCAACATGACCAGTGTCAGTATTCGCTCTGAAAAGATTAAGGTCCTCGTTGAACAATCAATAAAAATCTTCAGAAGGCAGCAAACGGCACACAACTCAATGCCAGACAAATACAAATTAAAGGTTTGTGCAATACAAAATTCACCTACCAGGTCTATTCCTTTAAAAATGACACATTTTGCTCCAGTGTAGTACACTTGGCCTTAAAACCAAACAATGGAGTGCATAAATAATTGTAACTTCATGACCTTCATACCCTTACGGTAAATCAGCAACCAAACACTCGTGTGTGTGTGTGTGTATATATATATATATATATATATATATGTGTACACGGGTCTAACATACATTTGCTTTCGTCATTGCATTTCTGCAGGCTGTGCAATGGTTATATAGTGAACACCACAAATACTTAAAATTACAATTGCCTCTCCTAAACTGGGGACACACAGGAAGTAAATCAATTTTAAAGCCGATTTGATGTTGATCACTAAAAAATGTGGTTTAGATGGAGTCAGTTAATAAATAAACCTGAATGTGCTGATCACTGACCTAAACCTCCAAATCTCAGCAGCCAGATGATTGATAAATACGTAGATGATCAGTTTGGATTTAAACACCGAGTGTGTCCCTGGCTTAAGCAAAATAAAAGTGTGATCGTCTGAAACTTTGAATGGCTTTGTAGATAAAGTGCAGGAATTCCAAAGTCTCATCCACCACTAACTGACAATATTGCATCTGCGCACATCATTGAACAAAATCCCAGCATCTGTTCCACACGTACAACTTGGCAGTCGACGCCTCAGTCCCGTCATCCCGTTACTCGCCGTTATCGCTGCAACGATTGTGCGATCTACAGCTTTTTTTTTTCCAGTCCTAGATCCTAACCAGTAACTCGTATTGTTATGGATAATAAAATGATCCTGTTCCCCTCTAGCCCTCCTTTGGCACTGCAATCTATATAAATACATCAGTCCAACTCCAAGTCGTACCCAGATTTCCCTCTTCCTCCGTCTCTCTGCCTCCCGTCAGCAGCGACTCTTAGTTGACACTTTGCACGTCTAGGCAGTCCATCTCAGTGGGCTTGTCCAGGTCCATGTCCATATCTATGTCCATCATTCTCCCCGGCGATGAGTGGTGGAAGTTGCTCGCGATCTGGTCGAACGTTTTGCCTCGCGTCTCTGGCACCCTGAAGAATGTGAAGACGAGGAAGAAGAGAAGGAGTGCTGCAAAGATGAGGAAGACGTATGGCCCGCAAAGGTCCTGTGGAATGATCGGAGGAAGCTCTGATCAAATGACAGCAGGAGAAGTAAACGCCGGACACTCTCAGAAACCGCTGGATACTTCCACAATCGTCCATTGTGGGTGAAAAATACTCACAGCGACATACTGGAAGCCCATGCCGATGATGAAGTTGGCTGTCCAGTTGGAGCAACCGGCCACAGCCATGGCGGCCGGCCTCGGACCCTGAGAGAAGAGTTCAGCCACAAAGAACCAGGGGATGGGGCCCGGGCCCACCTCAAAGAAGGCCACAAAACTATAGATGGACAGCATACTAACGTAGCTCATCGATGGGACGCTGTCCTGTCAGGGAGAAGAATGATGGTTCAGAGGTGGGGGGAGAGATTTGGAACACGTCTCCATTTCATTGAAACATTAATGTGCAGTACTACGCAAAGTTCAGAGAGCAACTCCTCCACAGATGGAGTTCATAGGATCATGGATAAATGCTAATGCTGCTACAGATGCAAGATTTCTCTCTTTTTATTTCTGAGAGAGAAGGACAAAGGTCAATCTCTGCTCTAGGTTCAGATCTAGACTCATCATTGTTATGGGTCAGAAACAATGTGAAGCTGTAAAAAAAATGGTTTTAGGAAAAATAGGAAATGAACAAAAGGCTTATGTGAGAAAGACGTAACAGTAAAAGGTGTTTGACGTGTATTGGAGACTGACCAACAATGCTAGAGCCACTGTCATGATGACGGCACAGATGGACATCCCACCCAGTCCCAGCATGTGGAGTGTCCGCCGGCCCATCCTCTCTATCAGGAAGAGCTGTTGACAGAACCACGTTAGAGTTTCAGGTGATGAACTCGCACGGAGAGCGATGAAACGCGACTCTTCGGAAGAACAGCATTTCCTCCCCGCGGCGTGCCATCTCCACCCATATACTGAAATGGAAACACGCTGACCTGGCAAACCGGACCTGGACTATTTGGATGCGTGGAACCAAGTAATGATGCCTAACCTCCCCTCTTATCGTGTTTGCTCTCTGATAACCACGTTAAACAGTAACAGAGACACCGTTTTTTATATATATACTGTATATATATAAATATAAGCAGTGTAATCTTCATCATACAGTATAATATAAAACAGCAAATCAGGCGTAGAAAAGGAGAGTTCAAGGCAGTCCATTTCATTACTGACCGAGACCACAGTGAAGGCACAGTTTACAATCCCGGCTCCTATGGTGGCATAGACTGGACTCTGGACTCCCGCCTTCATGAAGATACTGGTGGAGTAGTAGAATATCTGGTCAGAGGGGTGAGAGAGGATCAATGTCAATATTGGTCTGTCCTGCTGCCCAACTGTAAGTATCTGTATGGATACACTCCAGTGTTTACGCTGGAAACCCCGTGTGTTGGTGATCAGTGGAGAAATGTTTTCTGTTGTGGTTCTGACTGTCATGTTAGGCCATGTGATGAGTATCCTCGTGAGTGTGTTTCTTCCTGCCACGATGACTCACTGCGTTGATCCCTGACAGTTGCTGGGACAGCTGCAGCATGATGGAAATGATGATGGGCTGTCGGTAGGCTTTAGAGCGGAAAAGCTCCAGGATGGACACCTTCCTCTCCATGTCCATCCTCCTCTTCTCCTCCTTCATCTCTGCCAGCATATGGCCCACTTCCTCCCTGCCCGTCAGCCTCCTTAGGCCTGCACAAGCAACGGATAGGAGTGAGAATGAATACTTTCACCTCCAGGCACCGCACCTAACTCCAAAATCAGGAAGTTCAAATTCATTTCTGCATCTTCTTATTTACATATCTGACTTTGACAGTGTGTTAAATGTTTTGAAACCACACCAACAGGAATAAACAGATCAGTGAGAGAAATATGGGAAAAATAATGAGGTAAACGTTCTGGATCCTCTGTCATCCGTTTCAATACCAGCAGACAAATCTGTGCTGGATATTCTTCAAGCTATGAGTTCCTAAGTAACAAAGTTTAAATAACAGTGTTTAGAAAACATACAGATTTAGACCGTGTAACCAGTAAAATGGTCAATAGTTTACGTTTCTAGGTTGTTGATAAGAGACAAACTTACGTAATTAATTTAAGCTGGACGAGCTCCGTGTCATTTTAGCTGTTCAGCGTCTCATTTATCTCTTATAGAGTGTTGTATATCTGAGAAAAACTTTGTCAACCAGAGTATTTCAGGGTTTTTTTGTGTCAGTGATGTCTGCATGGCATTTGGTCTTTGTGGCTGCAGGGATCACCGTGTTTGACAGGGTACACAGCTCGCCACATGTCGCAGGAAGTCTAAATAAACACTGAATTCAACACGCTGTCATGGTGATTCAGAGCTTATCTCCAGGATACGTGGCTGCATGCCACCCTGGCTCTGCTTTAAGATCAGACGGTGGCTGGTATTTAAGTTCTTTCTCAATTCAACTGAGGATTAAGACTCTCAGTCGTCCAACAAGGAGTAAAACTAGAATAATTCCCCTGTAAATCCAGCATGATGTGCATTTCTCCAGCCACGCTCACCGTTCTTGGCATGGTGCTCCTTGGAGCGGACGATGTAGAGGAACCTGGGGCTCTCAGGGCAGAAGGGTAGAAGAGCCATCTGAAGAACTGCGGGCAAAACCGCAATCCCCAACAGCACGGGCCACAGTTCTTCACTGCCAAGTAAAGACTCCAAGCCCAGGATCTGTACATGGACAAATTATCAAACCACATGTACATCCAGGAAATTGCCAAATATCCTTAAGCTTGTATGAGAAATGGTCATGGAAATAAAGCAAATGAGAACGAGTGACTGTCATTATCATCGAGCAGCATCATACCTGTGCTATGAGTATCCCGGTCACTATAGCCAGTTGGTGCAGCGTGCCCAAAGCACCTCGCAGACTGGTTGGAGCAATTTCACCCACGTACATGGGGGTCAAACCTGATGCCAAACCTGCAAAGAGGATCAGCGTGGTAAGAGACAGATTTTAACGTCGTTAGGCAGAAGAGACCAGGGTTGGATATTTAACCCCACATTTCTATGGGTCGTCACGATATCAGCTACAAACCCCAGAGAGAAACACTACGTATGCACTCAAGATATTCATCTTTTCCTTATGTTTCTCATTTGCAAATCGTACATTTTGGGATACTGTGTGTAATTATCTGACTTGTAAGTTGCTCTGTCCTCACTTTGTTCATCCTGGAGAAAGCTTAGACCAAAGCGAGCCATGAACTCAGCCCACGTCATGTATAATAATATACTACTATATACTATATAATATTTGTCAAAGGCTCAAAATAAAGAAAGAAAAAAAGCAAAGAAAGATCAGAGTAGTTTGTTCCTCACCACAGTAGGCCCCGATGATGAAGCGTCCGAGGATCATCATTTCAAAAGAGCGGCACAGTTTGCACATTCCCATCAGACTTCCCCCGATGAAGGCAAACATATTGTTTATGAGCATGGCTTTCCTCCTGCAAAAATGGACATTTTTGATCCAAATGATCCAATTCTCACTACATATCTCTTCGTCCAATGGAACATGATGCATATTTAATTGCATACTGGATTTAATTTTGGATAAACGAGACTGTTAGTTTCGTCTTTTGGCCTCTAGATGGCAGCATGACACAAAACACTGTGATCCACATGTGGCATTATCTGTCTGTGCAAAACCGACTTTCAGAATGAACGCGTTATGGAAAACACAGATGACTGGAGACAGTAGGAGACAGTAGGTGACGTTCTGATGGTAAAACAAAAATTACGGAAAACCCAGATATGAGATATGAGATTTTACCCGACAAATCAGTTATCAATTTGGGATGTTGCCTTTATTGATTTGGACTGTGTCTCGCACAGGTCTGCTGTTGTTTGGTGTTATTTCTACAGAGTCCTCTGTCTCTACCAGCCTCCTGGGTGATGTCTGCTTTCAAAGGAACACCTTGTCCTACATGCGCCCTGGCTCACTCCTAGCCCAACCCCGACCGCAAACTAAGCTCTCTTACAACCCCCATGCTGCCAGCTTCCAGTCCGTGGGCACTGTGGGTTGCAGGCCAGTTTGTGTCTAATATCAGATTACCAGTAGGAAACTGGATTGAGGTGGATCATGCAGGGCAGAGTGTCTCTTGAATGACTGAGCCTAAACTTAAAGATCCAGAAGACGAGCAGCGAATTTAAAAAAATAATGTTTTTAAAACTTTAGAATTCCTAGCTTGGTTAACACGGTGGTGAATAAAGATATGAAATCAGCTGAGGCCTGGTACAGATCTAAAATCAAGAGGTGGAGAGACATGTTTACCTGCCGAGCCACTCAGAGACAAAGCCCACGCAGAAAGAGGAGAGCATGCCTCCGATGGAGAAGATGGCCACGGACAGGGACCAGAGGGAGGTGAGGGTCCCTGAGGGGATGGGCTCCCCATAGCGTTGCACCCACGTACTGTTATATTCCGCCTCAATGATCTGCAAACAGAAGAAATGACAACAGACCAAGAGACGGCACGTCAAAGGCTAAGTTTGGGACATGGATCTGTTTGTCTGTTATTTTACATTTAAATAGACAAATAGACTTGCAAATCTGTCTTGCTTACGTCTGTGTCACAGTGGCTGACATAACCGTGGCAAAGTGTCATCACGGCAGACACAGCAGCATAGCTTTGTCTATTCTGGTTTTAGTGTCTGAACAAACAGCTGCTCTGTCATGTTTCTCCCGGCACGTGCAGGGCCAAGTGCTATGCACGGGGCTGATTGATAAGTAACGAGCCTGACGTAGAAATATCTAAGATGATGCTGTTTGTTTGTTTGTTTTTGAACATAATCCTTCCTTCCCAGAAAACTGTGAGTACCAAAGGCATTTTATCACTGTTTCATACAAGTTAGCTAAAATGATTTCATAATCTGACGTTAAACTGGTTTCAGCAGAGTCTCATATCATATTTAGGATGAGTTCGGCCCGAACAAGTCAGTCGAATGCGTGCTGAAACAGCTGACAGGCACAATCGTGGCAAGCAGCCAGCCAGTACAAAACTAATGTTGTCCATTTTGAGCAACTTGTTGAGCCTTGTGCAAA
Organism: Brotula barbata; assembly: GCA_900303265.1. NCBI lineage: Eukaryota > Metazoa > Chordata > Actinopteri > Ophidiiformes > Ophidiidae > Brotula > Brotula barbata. The sequence continues at coordinate 53,366 of OMNV01013126.1, forward strand.
AAAACATCTAGTAAACATTATCAGTCAACCCTTTGGCATCAAGGGAGGGTAGAGTTAGGAGTGACGCTAACAGTGTATGCAGAGTAAAAATACCCACTTCCTGACATATTCCACATCAATACATCAGGATCAAAAGTGTCAAAGCACGGTGCCATGTTAGAACAGCACGTGACTGCAATATAAGGAGCAGCGCGTTTTACGATCAGACCAGACAACTAACACACTCACCACCCCTCTCTCTCTCTCTCTCTCTCTCTCTCTCTCCCCACTCCTCTCTTTAACACTTCATCTTTTTCCCCCCTCCTGACAGTTGACTCCCCATCCTGCAGATCTGTTGTCATCTGCACCCTTCGTCTCCGCTGACAGCATTGCCTGCAGTTTATTTTCTAAACACTATGGGAGTCGGCATTGACAGGATGTTTTGCATCAAACACACACACTTGAAATCAGGAAATAACGGAAACTTTGCTTTTGTTGACTTCTGGTTGAATGTCAGCCCACCCACACCAACACGCCTACAAAGGTGTTCCCTTTCTTTACATGCAGGCAGATTCCAAAACTAGACAGCACTGTGATAGGGATATTATTGTTTTGTTTTGTGTTTTGTTTTTTTTACCTTCTGAGGTGCATTGATGACACCGATGTTGTACCCAAACTCCAGAGATCCCAGGACAGCAGTGAAGACTGAGAGAGCAAGGGTTCCAGTCACCGTCTGGATTCAGAAATGCAGAGAAACAGAAACACGATGAAGAACAACTCATTTTGTTACCTTGAGTCTCTGTCTCACTTACATACACGCTCACACACACAAACAGACACACTCTCACAAACAAACAGCCAGCATTAATGTCAACTAAATATAACTGCGATCCTAACGAGAGATAATCCATTTAGTGATGTCCATGACTTCACAGTCTGTTTTGCAGTTGGCACCTGAACTTTAGCTTCCCCCCTCCCCAAGTTTCCCATCAGGCCACAGGCAGCTGTCTCCACAGTGACAGACAAGAGAGACTGGAAAGGGTGAGGTCTCCCCTAGTCATTCAAACACCACTACAACCATTGAGACATTGGTCAAACAGGTCAAGGTGCTGGGAATAATAAAGGTTAAAAAAAATGAACTTAACAAGGATCAAACCACACATCAACCATCGGACAAGTAGCTAACCACCCTGAAGAAAGAGACAGCTCTTTGTTGTTTTCATGTTTCATCTCCATGTGCAGGACTTAACAATCCCTCGTGACATATTGGGTAAATAGAAAAACCCACATCCATAAAACCAAAGCCTCCATGGAAAGATGACGTTTTTGGCGATGCAGGGGTTTCAACCGACAACAATACAGAGGTGTGAGTGTGTTTGAAAGAGAAACACCAGTTTGTACACCTGACTAATGGGAACTATTGATAAAATATACCATGTGTGTTAACTAGGAGATATGCAACAAGAACTAAAAGAAATCTGAGAGCAGAATACTGTACGCTACATATGTTTATTATGTTAGATTTTTGCAACATTGGTTGTTATTTCCTCTGCAGGAAAATTCAATTCTAAGTGCCTACACACTGTTTCATCGATCAGTGTGTGCATCTATCTGGTGTCTGTCTGTAAGTTGTGATTCCACTTTCCTTTGTGTTGCTCCAGATATGTTTAGCGTTCATGAACCAGAACCGCGGTGTGTGTGTGTGTGTGTTTGTTTGCATGTGGGTGCACGTGTCCCTGCTGCAGAAAAAAAGGCAAAACACCTGGAGAAAACGAGGTCCAATCAAACGTTTACATGACTGACTCTAACTCTGAGTGCATTCCATTGAAAGTCGTCTCACATTGTTGCAACAAGTGCGAAGAATCAGTAACTAATAATAACTTAATGTATCACCATAATATCTGATGATTTTGCCTGTAACCAATCTGTCTGAGTTGATGATGTTGTGTCTTTATTTGGATTTCGATCCTTAAATAGAAACAAGAACAAAGCTTTATCATCTTCCAATGTTTGTGGAATATTTCCGAAAGGACACTGATCCTTGTAACCCGAGATGTTTTTGCTTGGTTTGAGTTGCCGTGCTGATTTCTACTTATTTGATGTTGTCCCTTGAGTGTCACCCTGTTGGAGTGCAGACAGTATCCACAAAGAGGAGCTTTTATCTTGATGGCGTCACCGATAACAACCCTGCTGCTCTTGTTTCAAGCTCACAAGAGACTTTGTTGTTCAGTGTGACACAAAGCACCCAACTCCTCTTCATTTGGCTTAAAATGATGAAGGATTGGTCCAACAGTAGTGGAGGAAATGCACATGATTTGTTTGTTAGCCGTGAAAACAAACCAGTCATACGAGGTGTCAGCAGAACTCTACAACCCTCTTGCACAGCTCTGACCTGTAGGCTCTCCACTCGCTTGGTCAAGGTCACTGCTCAGAGTTCAACAAGGAACAAAGCTGCTGCAGATCAGGGATGGTGTTCATGTTCCTCATTTCAGTATCATTATTATTGATAATGGACTGTTTTTAGACACTTTTCTGTGCAAATATATATTAAATGTTGGTCGGTGTTTTCGGTAACTGAATAAATAAAACGGATTAAAATGGATTTATTTTTTTATTTTTTTTACGAATGATCAATATATCAGCGAGTGTGTCAATGTTCTGACATATTTCAGTTGGGCAAAGCGTGCAACATCTCATAAATTCGTATTGAACAGAGACAAACCCGTGCGTAAAATCCTCAATACGCACCGAACAGTTAAGTGCGCGCGGCTGAAAGACTAACTTAACGCCGTTCACGGTTAACCCGATCACTTTTACGAAGTTTATGCTCTCTGAATTCAACCATACCTCCCCTCCGAGTTGCTGAAACCCAGCCGGCATGGCCGTGACAGCTCCAGGCACCCAGTAGCCGTTAGTGACAGATGCGTCTGGTGCCAAATGGAGACACGTGAAGCTCCACAAAAGGACAACAAGCCCGGGTTAGACCTTCAACGCTGCTAAAATTATGGAAAGTGCAAAGTAGAGTCCAAAAAAGGTCCAGGGTGATGAATCTTGTGTCTTCAGCTCCACGGTGTCCTCCCTTCTTGAAAGTTTGTGTTATGCCCGTTTATCCACTAACACGCCCCCCCCCCCCCCCCCGCCCCCCCCCCCCC
>OMNV01013126.1:56516-69537 GCA_900303265.1 Brotula barbata
TATCCACAGGGAGGGGGGGAGAGGAGGGGGGTGAGGCGGCTTCAGTGGGCCCTGAACTGATCTTGAGGTCCTACGTTAGAGGTCGTTTTTTTGCGACCAGAGACGCAATCAGGAAGCTGTGCTGACCTTAACTACCATTGGCTGAAGTAGGAGGAGCGCACCCTGCATACAGGAGCGCCAACATGCTGCCGTGCACAAATCTGGCAATCCACATCATTATTATGGGTTGCAAAATATGAGTGTTTCATAACACACATGTCAATCTCCACCATTTGATCAGCAATGGGAGAATACCTTATCACAGACTTTTTGCTGTGTGAGATTTGGTCCCCAGGTCCCGCTGCATAACATCTAGTGTACCACGACTACCATCCAGCTGTCTCACGGCACATAAGCTGCAAATTGAATAATTAGATCTTTGGTAGTCTCTGTGTTGCAGCAGCTGTAAAAGGTAAAATAGTAAATTATCACAGCAGGTGGACCCCAGGTGGACCCCAGGTGGACCCATGCACGGTCCCATGATTCCATCACTTGTGACTTAACACGTCTCAAAGGAAACAAAGACTGTGGCAGCTATTGTCTGTCTCTTCTTCAGCTATAAATCCCTTTCTATTTTTGAGCACATGTCAGACAGGTCACAAACGGCACTATAGTTCAACCCCTTTCCCTCCCCCTGTGACTCACAACAAAGCTTAATCCTCGAGGCAACAGGTGGGCCCTAAATTTGGGCTGCGTCACCTGAGTTAGCAGCACAGGTCTGGTGAGGGCAAAGTGGGGACAGCGAGTTGGTTTGTCTGAGGTGGGATTAGGGGTGTGTGGTGTGTTGGGGGAGGACTCTACAGGGCGGGAAAAGTGAGAACCTGCCAAAGATCCCAGTAGGGAAAAGTCTACACCATATCCCTTGATAAAATCTTACTTCCCACCACTTGACGGACACACCTCCAACTCACGCCACCGTGTCCCCTCCCCCTCCCCCTCCTCGTCTCGAAGTCAAACTGACCTGGAACGCTTATGCAGAAAGACAGGGAGAACATGACACCACGTGGGCAAAGGGGCCCCAAGCAAAGTCATGTGCGACTCAAACTAAATGTAGAGAAACTTAACACCATCAGAACGGTCACATAGATTCCCTCCACTCTGATAGTTTAAGGTTCTTCCATAAGTAATCACGGCTAAGCGGCAAAGACAGCGATACATGTCTAAAAAATAACGGCTTCACAAAGGAAGAGCTTGGAGCGAAGGACAGGTACAAGCTTACATTGACAACACTGCTCCATTTTAAAACAAATGTCATTCGTGTTTTCCCAAAACTGTGTGTGGATGAGTGTGTTCGCCACTGTTATCTAAAACAAAAAGTCACGCCACTAACACACTGACGCACGCAACAGGTGACTGCCCTCTCATACACACCCCAGCGATCTGAAGAAATAGCCCATGTAAATACCATTCCACCTTGTCTTGACCCTCTGCGAGTTTGTGTGTGTGTGTGTACACGTGTGCGTGCGTGGTTTCTGGGGTCAGCTGGTTTAAACTCATTCTGTGGTAAGATGAGTCATGTGATGGTAGGCAGGTGCTGCGTTGTACGGTCTCTGTCAGTGTGTGACAGGCAGCATTGGCCAATTTGTTTTCCTGCGGTCATTCAGATCCTGGTGGGACTGAAAAGACGCTTTAGAGTTGTCATGTGAGCTCGTGTTAAGGTCCGGGTTGTGCTAAGTAAAATGTAAGACCTGTGGACAAGGGGAGACTTTAAAGGTTCAATCACATTTGAAAGGAATCTCTCCAGCATGTCATCTTCTTGGACTGGATTCCTGTGGCCCTGGGTTAACCACTGGAAGAAATCTGAAACACACTCATGCAGCCTCCTCTATATTCCATAACCTCTAATTTTATATGCACATTACACTCCACAGTGTTGGATTAATTTGGTTACTCCACAGTGCTGCAAACTTAGTATTTGTAGTTCATCCCTGTTTCTGTTCAACTTCACCCATCATGTATTGTGTCTACATGCAGATCAAAGTGCAGTACTTACTGGCACCATGAGAACATCTCTTATCGGTCAAAGGACTATCTCGCTCAAGCAAACTCCACACACGCAGAAAACTGTACAAGAACCAAGGATCTGTGGGCACATTTTGGATGTCACTTTTGTCAGTTCTGGATTAAAAACTCACATTTGGCACATTTGCGCTGCAGTCACCTGTGCTGCTCAGTTTCTCTGCAGCTACAACTGCCATCTGGTGCAGCGTATATCTTATCAGCAAGAGGTCATTTGTAGGGTGCTGAGAGGCGATGTCTCCCAGCCTGTTAGACTAGATTATGAGTAAGCATTTCACAGTGTTAAAGTGTGAAACCAATGGAATTCTGCTGAAATAATAAATCTTGGGTTGTGCCATCTGCACAGATTGTCCAGAGTCATACAGAAAACCATTTTTTGAGTCATTGAACTTGTTTAGGAAATGTGTTTCTGGCGTCTGGTAGGAAACAGGAAAATTGAGCAATACAAGTTCTCCGTTCAAAATAAATAAGCGAGTAATATAATTATATAGAGGATCAACGTAATGGCTAAAACATGTCTAAATAACAGTTGTGGGTTATTAAATATAATTGATCCTAAAGAGATGCTCCTCATGGAACTACGACACTGCACATTTTCCATCTCTCCTTGTTTATTTAAGCAATCAAGATCTGAGGGGAGCCAACTTTTGTTCAAATTAGGACTTCTGATAATAATTATCATGGAAGTATGATTGTAATCATTTATCAAAAGCCCTTGTAACAGAAATATTTTATCATTGGTCAGTATGCCTCCGCCATATTTGTGACTTTCCTGTTTACCCAATTCGTGAGCTGCAGTGCTTCGACTGTCCGCTGAGAGAACGTGGCGCTGTTGCGTCAGAGGAGTGGAGTGCTCTGATTGGCCGATGCCCTCCCCCTGCCTTTCAATGGGATTCCCCATTCGCAACGTGCTCCGCTTTTCCTCAAAATATTTTGGCTTTTTCGACTCTCAGTGTGCCTGCTGAATAATCTGCTGTGACTCACCGCTTTCGGACTGCTGTAGAGGGAAGACCAAGGTAGCTGATGGCGCTTACCCGCCTCACCGGGTCGAACGGCTACCCGGACGTCCTTCGTTTGCCTGACGAAAGTTAGCGGTAGTTTTGTTGTTCGAATTCCACCGTGTTGAGCTAGCGTTAATTGGCTACACATGCTAGCACCGCTGTTTGCTAACAATACGGCTGGCTAAAAGCGTGTTCGCTAAAACTACAAACCAGCCTCTCGTGTTACAAACAGTAATGAGCGTTTTAATACGTAATGACAAATAAGGAGGTTTTAGCGTTTGAATGGATAAAAAATGCTAAATCGAGGGCTGACGCTAAACCCCTCGGGCCTACTCAAAAGAAAATGGACGATGTTTAGCAGCCCGAATGTTAAAGATCAGTTTTAAGTAGAAAAAGCTTTAAAACAGCACCCACTCCACTGTATTGATTACCGACGCGTCGTGTGTTATTTACATATTTGCCCAGGTTAATGTGAAATAACAGGCCAAATGAGTCGATGGCCTACTTTGAAGCTAAACTCGATGAACTCGCATTTCCTGTGTGGCTGCAATCAGTTTAGTAGTCTAAAATGGTTCCTAATACGCGACCTATTCCACCGGACGTTATGTTGTTCAGATTTCACGATTTGTGTCATTACGATTCATTTTCTAAATTATTGTAAACTTTCATGTTGCATTTGTTCATGTTCTATCCCAGAAAGAGGACGTCAAAACCTCACTTTGATTTGATGCTGAATCAAAACAAGTGGATGGGGGTGTCATTGTTAGAGAGCGTTTGAAAGAAGTAGCTTGTTTTTTCCACATACCTCATTGTTCTAATGAAGTTTGACTTCCTCTTCTCTCCCCTAGGAGGTCTGTCCCACCACCAATGCTCTCTTCCACTCTTATTGCCAGTGAGGAAGCGAGGGAAATGAATGAGGCATTTAAGATGGAAGAGCATGGCGTCCTGGATAGTCTTCCTCTGAGTCAGGACTCTTTTAAGGAGCTTTGGGACAGTGTGTAAGTCACGGGATGGGATCTTCATCAGGAGATAATGTCATAAGCGAAACTTTTACAAAAAAACCACATGAACCAGATTCTGTTTGTTTTTACAGCGTAACACCCTCAATCTCCACCATACCAAGAGACGGTGATGACCCAGCCTGGACGGGGGATGCTTGGGTAAGTAAATGTGCACAAATTAGCTACAATATTCAGGTAATACTTATTGAAGAGTACAGATTGATTCTTTTTCCATTCGTCCTCAGCTTCAACCTTACCAACTCTTGGCAGATGGTTATCAAGAGCCATTTTTTCAACTGCCTGCAGATGGGCACCCAAATGATAGTGTTACTCCTCCGGCTTCCACTGTGCCGGTCACCACAGACTATCCTGGGCAATACGACTTCCAGCTGAGGTTTCAGCAGACTGGCACGGCCAAGTCAGTGACTTCCACTGTGAGTAACCAAAACCAAAGGACTTGGAGATGTAAATCTAATGGACCCGAGTTCTGGAAACGGGATCATATTTATTTTTTTGACTATGATGCTCATATTTGAAATAGAAGTCTTACAGAAAGTGATTTTACAAAATGCGACTTACTAGTCACAATGAGTTATTTACAAAATATAGCACACGCTTAAAATCACGTGTTACTACATCGAATGTATCATTGATAAATCTGTGTACGATACATCAGTTGAAAGAAACAAGATTTGTAGCAGCGTATCCGGCCGTCAAACATGGAAACAAGCAGAAGTTGGTTATTTGCGTGCTTGGACTGAGACAAAGGAGCCTCCTACAGCCTCTCACTGAGAGAGGTGCTACTTTCCGCTTAACTCTGATACCTAAACACTCTAAATATTTATACACAACTGTAACTTTTGGTTCTTGTCCCAAATCTTTCCATCCAAATTAACTTAACAGTAAAAGATTAGAACATTTTTTTAATATAAAAGATTCATTGTATTTCATTTTTACACACTGGCGGCTCTAAGGTTTCATCATCCACACAGTGCTGTGAAGAAGGCGATAGACTCAGAACCTTTTCTAGTGTAACAGGAAGATGTTCAATCCTACCTTGTCGCGATAAAATCCTTTTTTTTTTCATGTCGCTCTCGGTAGCGTTCATGTAGAATCTTATTCATTGTGACGATTCGCTAAAGTTTGAGGTCTTGGCGTCATTCACTGTGTTTGAACAGCCAATGGCATTAAGGTTTCCATCGGTGACTCATCCAGCAGTGTGCTGCAGTTGGTCAGTCTAGTTGGAGGTTAGGGTGGTTTGGCGTTTAACTCCCGCCCCCTGCAACTTGTGCGCCGTTCTGTGTTAGAGGTACAGGCTGGTGGTACAGCTCAGCTCTGACATGACGGGGCATGTCCCTCTGCTGTCCTCCCCCAGCATAGAGAGGGTTAAAAATGGGCGAGCGCAAGGTAAAACTAATCCGATTTTTAATTTGATAAATGTAGCCTAACTAATATGAAAATTGATTTGAAAAAGTTTACTGTGCATTTTTTTCTCGGTCGAACTGCGTTTGTACATTTTAAAGGGTTTTGTTTGAATTTTTATCGCCATTTAATTGTTCCTTGCCAGATGAGTTGCTGCACAAGTAGACATAAATGAGTTCATGTAGATTCTTCCTTTGTTTCTTTCAGTATTCGGAGCAGCTGAATAAGTTATATTGCCAGCTGGCTAAAACTAGTCCACTTGAAGTGCTGGTGAGCAAGGAGCCACCTCAGGGTGCCATCCTGAGAGCCACAGCGGTTTACAAGAAGACCGAACACGTGGCTGATGTCGTCCGCCGCTGTCCCCACCACCAGAACGAAGATGGTAAGAGAAGGGCGTTAAACTGGAGAGTGTAACTGTCACTTTAAAAAAATTGTATACCTTTAAAACAACAGAAATATAACATTATTATTATTTTTACTATCTATTTTCTCTACAGTTGCTGAGCACCGCAGTCATCTGATTAGAGTGGAAGGCAGCCAGAGGGCCCAGTACTACGAGCACGCAGACACGAAGAGGCAGAGTGTGACGGTGCCTTATGAGCCTCCACAGGTATGACTGGCAGCTTTCAGTTAGTTATGTACACATAGTATCATCTGTATAATAACTGTTAAAACTACCGAACCCCCCACTTTTACCTTCTTGATCTACAACAAAGAAGGTTAGTGGCAGCATGAAGGTTCTTGTGTTAGAGTCCTGTGCTGAACCTGATCCTTCCTGTGTGGAATTGGTGGAATTGTGTTCTTCCTGAGTCCGTGTGGTTTCCTTCAGGCCCTTTATTTTCCCAATCTTTGTTGTCCCACTGGCCCGTTGTATTTACAAATCGTGATGCTGTGTATATGTTAAACGTGCCTTTGATTGTGAAAAAGTTTGTATAATCAAGGGAGTCAAATCAATGAGACATAAATCCTGAATGAACAAGATCATATTACATGTATGTTATAGGACAATATTAATAAAAGCTCCAGAATTTTTATAAAATGCCTCCTGGAAAGGCCAGGAAATAATGGAGTCAGAGATTGGATGATATCAAGCCCTGCGCCAGACATGCTCAGACGTAACACGATAGGGAACGCCTCTGAAATCCCAGGCTATATTATTCTGTGTTTTCTTTGATTCGCATAGACCCCAAAGAAGATTCCCTGGACTCTTGTGAGCCAACAAAGCCAGTGCAGTTAAAATGATATTTCTCTTTCAGCTCGGCTCTGACGTCACCACCATCCTGCTGGCCTTCATGTGCAATAGTTCATGCATGGGAGGCATGAACCGCCGGCCAATCCTCGCCATTCTTACCCTCGAGACACCCGGGTAAGTGTCATTGTCGGCAGATGTGTCAAGTGTGTCATTTCTGAGTGTCGTGAGATATTTCACCAACACACAGCTTGACTTTAACTTCTCAATTCCTCGCAGTGGATTTGTTTTGGGACGGAGATGTTTTGAGGTGCGAGTTTGCGCGTGCCCAGGCAGGGACCGCAGAACAGAGGAAGATAATGCTGCGAAAGCTCGAAATGGAAATCCAAAGAAAAGGAGTAAGTTTAAGATGCCTCGCATTCACGTGTGTTTCTGCGCATCCCCTATTTTTGTGTTAATCCCACCTCCTTTCCACACAGAGAGTGCGCCTGTCCGCGAAACTGCAGTCTTGAAGAAAGCCAAAGCTGCTTCCAGCACAGAGGAGGAGGACAAGGAGCTGTTTGTGCTGCATGTGAGTAAAAACACACAAATGCAAATGAAGATTTAAAAAAAAATCAGCGCTTCACCTAATTGCCAGGACTAAGCTTTGTTGCGTTTTGCTTTTATTTGTACCTCAGGTTCGTGGGCGAGAGCGCTTCGAAATGCTCAAGAAAATTAATGACGGCCTGGAGCTGCTGGACAAGGACCAAAGGTAAGATGTACGCCAGAAACTGCATCGATTACTTTCAACACATTTGGATTAAGAAACCTATTACCAATGTGCTTCAGTAATTTCTCAATAATTTTGCTTTGTAACTGTTTGCGTTGTGACGTTATCAAAACTGATTCAAAAACCATAAAGCAATCAATTTAAACTGCTCATCAAAGGCACCGCCTCCTCACAGATTACACTGGACAGGCACGAACGCCAAATCTTCACTGCTGGGGGAATCTTATCAGAGCAGTGAAAAGCCATATGTCAATATTATGTAAAGGGAGATGGTCAGACTGACAATCACAAACATATCTTGCTGTTGATGATTTATGGGTTTTTAGCTGTATAATATGAACTGTGTAACAGGACAATTGCGCTCACTAAATCGGAACATTTCATCGTGCAGCACAGAGCACAATCCACCTCTGAAGCTCATCACTTATCAATCAACCCATGCCAGCCCCGTAATCTGTTTCACCAGAGTCGACGTTTGAAAGTCCCAGCAGCATGATGTGTTTTATGTATGCTGGATAAATTTACAATTACATTTGACATTGAGCAATTTATCCAAAGCGTCGTAAATATGAGAATTACAGCAACAGGTAGACGAGTGGCTCGGACAGAGAAATGGGTCCCTCTGTGCACGACGTTGTTGTGTATACTTTATTTCATCATTTGCTACAAATGTCTAACATAAAACTGTAAATTTGTCCATTTAATAGTGATTTTCAAACCACATGATCATTTGCGGTGCCCCCTTTGTGTTTTGTGTTTTGAAGGAGCTGCCATTCCAAGAGCCCATTAGTATCTGCTACTGCATCCATATTGACCACATTGTTTCACACGTTCAGCCTGTTTTCATTTAGAATGCTTAAAGTTTGTCCCGTCCTCCCTCCACAGTAAAATCAAACCTAAGCATTCCGTGAAGCATGAGGCTCCTCAGCCTTCCTCTGGCAAACGTCTCCTCCACAGGGGCAGTGACAGCGACTGAGAGGATTGGACGGATCATTTGGCCCTCTAATTACGGTTTGGAGATTTTGGCTCGGAATATGACGCGGGAACCTTTTTCTTTCTTTTCTTTTTTTTCTCCAATTTTTACTGCATTACACACGATCTGCTTTACAGTGACATTAGATGTATCATAATGAGATCGGAGTTATTACTGTGAGCTCTTAATGCATTGAGAGGTCCCATAAAATGGCTTCAGATGGCACCTTTCTGTCCTCTGGGATGGGGCTTTGATCAGTGTTAATCAAACCAGTAATTCCCCTTTTTATTTCAATCATTCCAACTGCCAATGTTTTTCGTCACTCTAGTCACTGCCAGTTATTTTGTACGTAGTCAGACTTGTGAAAATTAATGTTAACTCTTACTAACTTTTCTGGATTCTGCTGCAGCTCATATCAAATGACACATTCATACCGTATAAAATAAGTCTGCTATCAACGCTTCTCTGTATATAAATAGTAATTCTGGACGCTAAGCTCTATTTTGATATGTTTGCAAACTCTAATAATGCCAAGAAAACAAAACAACAAGCAAAACAACATAGGACCCAATTTGAAAATTCCGGCGGGAACCCAGGTTTTAGTTACTTTTCTCTTAGGTTCATAGTCTTGTTTTTTCTTTTGAACCAAAACTTTGTCATCATTGTCATACTAATTGTAACAAAAAAAATAGTTGTCATTCTGTACATTTGATTGTGGTTTGACAGGAGGGGTGGCTGGAACATCCCTAAACCTTGACTCTTTATATAAAACACAGGTAAATACATTTTTCTGGCAAATTGATGTGAAGTGATTGAAACAAGAGAACAACCGGAATTTTTGGGATTTCATGTGAACTTTTTAACAGACTTGTTTTCGTTCCAATGACAGAAAAATCTCCATCATTATGTCTCCACGCGAACCACTGATTGAAAACTTAGCCCGCACGACCAAACTGTAACATTTGCCTTCCTTGGGCAGCACTTCATTTTGTGACCAATTATTACCACTTTTCTTCCACTGCCATAGTGTTAAAATTGACTCAAAAAGGCATTTCTGTTTTTTGTTGTTCTGTATCTTTATAGTTTATTTTTGGGGTCTTAGTTTTGTACGAGAGGTTTATGTTTATATGATTTTGATGTTTGGTTTTTTTTCATGGATTCTTTTGTACCAACTGTCCTTTTGTATTTACTCGCAGCAAAAATAAAATGATTATGCTATACTGGTGTCTTTTGTGTTCAATCCAGCTGCCAACTTTGAAAATCCCATAAGGTACAATACTTATCATGCAGAAAGTATTTACTTAAAAACATACTCAGATATTAAAACCATCCTCTTCAAAGTTTCCATCCACGCTCATAGCTGGCTTATCACACTACATAAACATCTGCCTCCATTTTGGTACTTTGCATGTGAGGAAGATGCAAAACGAATGTTTGTTTTAAACAAGCAACACATTCAGGCAGTCTGAATGGGTCCTTGACCCACTAATCAAATTAGCTGCTTACCTGTTTTTCATGTTATCTTAGAGATCAATTTGCTTTCAGAGAACCAGAATGCATCTGTAGTACAGGAACGGTGTTTGAAGTTTCATGAAGCTGGGATCCACGGAGAGCTAACATGGCAAACCTAACTAAAGTGTGTATTCTACTCTTATGGGGTAAGTGTGATATTACTCACTTTTTCTCCATAATGCATCTTCTGTATGACAGATTCTAAATGTGTTCGATATGTAGACATGAAGAGGAAACCATGAAGAATAATCTAGAATTGGCAGAAAATAGGAGTCTACCTTTGGGTCAAAGTCCTGCTGTGCGGTTGGCAATTAATTAAAGGAGTAGTTGTAATATTTTGATCAGATCAACAAAATTCGGGAAGCTTCATAGTCAAACAGTTACACAATATCTATCTATATCCAAAGGCTTTCATATTGTGTCAGACTTAATGATGTCATACTGTACCAATGATTATTTCTTCTTACACATTTTCACCATCTTAAAATGGACTTTTAGTTCTGCACGGCAGAAGCAGCTTCAGATAATACACACAAATTCGGGGGTGGACTTGCATAAAAATGTTCCAAAAATGGGTCCAAAAATTGTTTATAAATTCTGACTTGGGGCTTTGTGTGTGTTTGTGTTTGTGCGTGTGTGTGTGTGTGTAAGAGGCATTGATCGTGTTCCTCCTGTCTGTTTCAATGCAGCTCTGATGTTACGCAGCGTTGCGGAGAGAGAGTACTTCCTCCAGTCTACACCTCAGAGCTGGGATCAGGCCCGTAACCACTGCAAGGTACAACGACGTGGACATCAGGTTTATGTGCAGAAAGAACAAGTCCTAACACGGTAGAGGTCTTCATATTAGCTCAAACCTTGTGCGCCCTTCCAGGTCTGCTATGAAGATCTGGTGACTCTGACCCCCGACAGCATTCAGACCATTGTCAAGAATCTCACTTCTGACCACTGGATCGGCCTCCGCAGGAACCTCAGCACCACGCTGCTGTGGCCGGCCGTGGTCCTGCTGGGCCAACGGAGAACCCCTCACCTTCCAGAACTGGTACCCGGACTGGGCCCTGACCGAAGCCTGCCCACGGCCTTTGTCTGGGTTCGACACACGGGGCTTGCCTAGCAATTACAGCAACCACAGCACGACATACCAATGTGCGACAGCAAGTAATGTCACTGATCCGGACGAGGCGTGCGTGGCCATGGCCAGTTTCGGGGCGTGGTTAAGGGAGGACTGCTCCAGGCTGCTGCCCTTTATTTGTTATAAAGGTACGACTCGTTTTTCTGTCCAAAAATAACTGGTCAAAGTGCCGCGGGTGCTTCAGGTCGGTGCGTCTCATCTCCAACTCTTTGTCATTCGCTGTGTGTTTCCGTGGTTCCTGCGTGTGACGTCCTGGAAGGTTTTCTTCATCTTCATAACAACGATCTGATTTACAATTGCAGAGTGTCTTAATGGTAATCTCACTGTGACCGGCGTGACGTCCAACGGCGCCACGCTCACATGGATGAGCGAGACCATCGACGTCAGCCACTACCGGGTAGAGATCAACGGTCACCACACCGTGAACCTCAGTGCTTTGACCTACGACCTCTCCAGGCTGAGAGCAGGCACATTTTACTCCGTCAAGGTGTTCCCTGTTCAGTGTGAGAGAGACCTCAACCCACAGACAAACGCCTTCTACACCTGTGAGCTTCTCCCTTTGTTTACGTCCGACTGGTCCCGATAGATTCATTTCTAATAACCACAGCAATGAGGTTGTAACCGTAGCAACTAGGTCAGCGCTATTACAACACACAACCTCCCACAGGACCAACTGTCCTGTTACTACAATGACAAGGCTGCAACCACGGCAACGGGTCTTCAAATATGGTAACAAGGCTATAACCTCTACAATCGGCCGGTAACCATAGCAACAGGGTGTAGCCGCAACATCAACTGGTGACAAGAACTGTTCCATAGCAATAACACCAGCCTGTAACCA
This sequence comes from Brotula barbata, assembly GCA_900303265.1. Lineage (NCBI taxonomy): Eukaryota > Metazoa > Chordata > Actinopteri > Ophidiiformes > Ophidiidae > Brotula > Brotula barbata. The sequence continues at coordinate 68,412 of OMNV01013126.1, forward strand.
TAGCAACAAATCAGACAGTTATGGCTATTTGCCATGATGTGAAACCGGTTTTGATTAAAACCTCATTTACGTTTATTGATCACATGAAGATGAAAAGTAAAACCCCATACAGTCCTAAAACCGTTTACCCTTCACTTTCCAGTACCCAACAAAGTTGAAAACCTCACGGTTACCAAAGTGACCGAAGTCTCCGTCCTGCTGAAGTGGAGTCGCCCAACTGGAAAAGTGGATTGCTACGTCACCGAGGTGGTGGGTTCACGTAGTTTGGTGCTTTATACCAACAAAGAGGCTCAGGAGATCAGCGGCCTGACACCTGGAACACAGTACACATTCAGAGTCTACGCCGAAGTCAGGGACAAGTCCATCAGGGGAGAGGCGGTGACCGCCACCGTGTTTACAAGTGAGTGATGCGACCTCTGTGGGTTGTTACTGTACGGTCTAAAGCCAAGCATGGGGTTGATGGAGTAAACGTGGTGTTTTGTGTGTACTTGTGTGTTCCCATCTGTAGGGCCCAGTAAGGTGTCTGATCTGAGAGTGACCATGAATAATGGCACGTCCATAATGTTCAACTGGGAGCCACCCAAGGGATACAGCTCAGGCTATCGGGTGAAGATTCTGAATGACTCTAAACAGTACGTATAGGTCCACGTGATAAGATCACCAAAATAGAAGGTAAAAGAGAATGAAAGAGAAAGAAGAAGAAACCAAACACAAAGCCTATATACACCTGTCACTCATACAGATATATGGATGGATGGATGGATGGATGGATGGATGGATAGATAGATAGATAGATGGATGGATGGATGGATGGATGGATGGATGGATGGATGGATGGATGGATGATAGATAGATGGATAGATAGATAGATAGATAGATAGATAGATAGATAGATAGATAGATAGATAGATAGATAGATAGATAGATAGATAGATAGATAGATGGATGGATGGATGGGAAGGGAGAGAGAGAGAGAGAGATAGATAGATAGATAGATAGATAGATAGATAGATAGATAGATAGATAGATAGATAGATAGATAGATAGATAGATAGATAGATAGATAGATAGATAGATAGATAAAAATAATGATAAAAGAAGCATAGAATATATAGAACAATATAAT
>OMNV01013128.1:8538-19468 GCA_900303265.1 Brotula barbata
GGACCAAGCCACATGGACCCAAGACCAAACATCCACCAAGGACCAAACCACATGGACCCAGGACCAAACCACATGGACCCAGAACCAAACCACATGGACCCAGTACCAACCATGGATACTGCACCAACCACATGGACCCAGGACCAACTATAGACCCAGGACCAAACCACATGGACCCCAGATGAAACCACATGGACCCAGAACTAAACATGGAACCAGGACAAACCACACGGACCCAGGATCAAACGTTGACCGAGGACCAAACCACATGGACCCAGGACCTACCATGGATCCAGGACCAACCACATGGATCCAGGACCAACCACATGGATCCAGGACCAAACCACATGGACCCAGGACCAGCCATGGACCAAGCACCAACCACATGGACCCAGGACCAGACATGGACCCATGGATTGATCCAAACGTGTTTTGTTTTTTTCCAAACTGTTTTCTTTGTATACTTTGTAAGATTTACACGTAAATCATCTCAGCAGGAACACCAAAACATCCCGTTAGCACACACCTGTGTGAAAACCCTTTTTTTATTCATTGTGGGGTTTTTTTTAATCTTAATTCTTCTCACGGTTCAGTGTTTGTTTTCCTAATAAAAACTGTGAAAGTTCATGCATGATTTTGACGGTGTCTCCAGTATATCTAAGAAGGTAAACCTTCCTCACCAGTGTTGAGTGTCTCGGTGCTTTTGTATTTGGAAAACAAACTGAAAAATATTGCCAAATATTGTCCTGCTGTCAACATGAGAAAAATATCATGACGAGAGACTGAAGAAACAGACAAGAACACATTGTGAAGTGACCTGTTTCCCAACTTCCACGTATCCTTTTTTAAATTCCTGACTCCGTCTGCCCATTCCGATTGGCGTCAAAATTTTATGAGTTTCCTCAAACCGGTCCATAACTTTTTCAGTGCACCTGCTAAAAACAAACAAAGATGGAGGTGGAAACGTGAACCGCCGAGAAAGAAATACACACCGGTGAAACCGAATGGAACTCAGCTGACTGCTCAACTACTCAACCAGGACCATCTGAGGTCCTGGTCCACCACACAGAAACCAAAGGGGAGCAAAATAAAACAAAGGAGGATGAATATCTCAGGGTTTGGGTGTTTCTCTTCCCTGTTTGCCAGTTTTGATTTAATTTTTCCCGTCAGCTTCACTTTCAGACTCCCAATACGTAATGGGGAGAGAGGGAGAGAGAGCGAGAGAGAGAGAGAGAGAGCGAGAGAGAGGAGAGAGAGAGAGAGAGAGGGCACTGACAGGAGAGTCAGAACAGTGGAATGCAGTGCAGCCTCAGACTGTGTTGTTGTGTTTGGGCTAAGAGGCGTGATGTTGACTTTTTCGTGAAAAAACCTCATTACTCTTCTGTCCGTCCGTCTGTCTCTCCTTCTCCCCCTCTCCCTCTCTCCCCCTCTCCCTCTCTCCCACTGTGAGGAATTTGTACCTGCAGTTTATTATCGACGCTTTAGACAATTTTGTGCGATTTATGTTGAGGTACTGAATGCTGCATTTTTTTCCCAGTAATTCATTCAGAAAGAGGGAAATTCATCACACAGCATGAAATCGGCCCAAAAAAAAACCAAAAAAAAAACCCCAAACGCAACGGTGCTGCTACAGCTGCTCCACAAAGTATACGAACGTACATTTTAAAAATCGGATTCTAAGGTGAATCAGAACGAAATCGACGTCGATGCTCCCAGAGTAACGGATCAAGAAGGGATTTTTTTTTCTCAATTTATTCAAGGATATAAATGCTCTGTTGTCTCGGAATCATCATAAATATTCAGCGTGTGTATTTCCTCACCTGCCCTCTGAATTCCCTTCGTGTCCTGATCTACGCAGAACATTTAAACGCATCGTTTGGAGGTGGGTTTGTCCTCTCACTGAGGTTTGAAAGCATCTTCAAGGTTACGCCGGCTAAAAAAAGAAGAGAAATTCACTCCAACCTCAGGAGGCCTGAAGCCTGAGTCTGGGCGTAAAATAAATAAATAGATAAATAGTAGAAAAGAGCCAAATGAACATTTCACCGTCAGATGTCCCGCTTTGATTCAGCTCCTGTTGTGTTTCTGCTCGCTCTGTAGTTTGTTGGCTCGTCTGAATCAGCTGGTTTGGTTTCATCGGGAGAAATCCAAGCGGACCAGAATGCATCACTACAAACCAGGCCGCTTGTTGGTCGGACGGGCGAGAGAGAGAGAGAGAGTAAATACAGGAAGTAGATCCATGCAGTTAGACTGACCGAAAATATGGAGCAAAAACGACGTTTGGTTATCCGAGCAAAATATTTAAAGCAGAAGAACGACAAATATACTTAGAGAAGTATTACTGCAGTACTACAAACTCTGTGACATAGACGCTCTAACCGGAGCCGTTTGACCTCAAACCTATGAGGTCGGACCACGGATCGCTCCACTTCCACTTCCTCTCCAAGGGGGGAAAATGAACCCGAGTCCGTTTGAATCGGAATTTTTTTTAAAAAAAAACTGTGAATTATCTACAATTTTTTAACTCGCAATTATTCAATTTTAACAAAAAATTTAAATCAAATCTTCTCGGTAGGATTGCTCTTCATTTGTTGATTTCTGGCACTCAGCGTGGAACTGCGAGTAATTAAAGACGTCAATCAGCTGAACCGCGAGCTCGGCCCATCTGTTCAGTCTAACAGTCTAACCGTTTTCAAAAAAAAAAACCCTGTTAGTGAAGAGGAGAGGAGGAGGAGGAGGAGGAGGAGCAGGAAATGATCATCGGCGTTCCAGGCAGAAGACGCGCCGTCTCTAAGTGACATCCTGTATGTATGTACACAAGAATATGTGGGGGTCAACAACCCCAGGCTTAATTATTATGGTCTGTTTCCTGTGAGAAGTGCTGCTTAAAGCCACAATCTGCCATCCCTTTTTATGGGAAGAAACAACAAATATCACTTAATGGCTGCCCTACTTTCTTTCAAACCATTAAACTCCAAACATTAAAATGAATTCACAATTTAGACTGCGAGAGTAAAACGCAGGCAATTATCCTGAGAAGAAAAACAAAACAGCCCCTCGTATTTTAGTCTGCACTTGTAAGACGAGCAGACTCTCTCGACAGGCGCATAAATAACTGCAGGCCGCCGTTTTTCACTTTAGAAAAATGATATTCCGGGATGAGGGAACGTTCTGTTTGTCGGGATTTGTTTTCTGGGAGTACAGAAATCTCACGACGCGTCCCATTCCTCCGTCCCTCCCGATCCTCGTCCCACGCCTGAGCCGGACCGTGTCCAGGTCCGGTCCAAGGGCTGGTTCGGAACGATTCCAACGGACGCCGATCGACGAAGCTGCCACCAATCCCAACAGTCAGACGTTGGATTAGAATTAAGAGCTCAAAAGAACTCAATGAAGGATTCTTTGGACTTTTTTTGAACTTCCTCTCTGATCTTTCCTGGAAGATTTGAAGGGAGAAAAGATCTTAAAAATGGAATAAAAAGAGCTTTGATTTGTTTTATTACTACTATTTAGGTCAAAGGTTAGAGTGTGCTGTCAATTCTCCTCTTGTTTTGTTGCACGTGCACACACACACACAGCCACACACACACACACGTGACGCGTCATTACCGCCCCGTTCTCCTCTCGATGCTCTTCACTGTTACACATCGCCAAGCGGTCTGACAGGAGAGGACGCGGGGGAGGAAACCGTTTTTGGGTTCACGTGCACGTTTCCCGTTTCACTGCTAAGACTCGTCTGTCGAATGGCATGTTGACAATTCTTAGGCGACTTAAGCTGTGACCAAATGTTACGTGGACTACTTCAGAGACGTGGATTTTAAAGCCAGGCTGTGGAGTTTTACCTACGTAGATCGACGAGTCCTGAGCCCTCGTCTGTTTTAAGTCCCTGACTTTTAGACGTTATCAGGTGTTAGTAGGTGGTGGGTGCTGATGAACAGATGGTCAAAAACACACAGAGGAGGCAGCTGAGAGCAGAACGTTCCTGGTCTTCATCTACAAATATGGAGATTAGACGCTTTGTTCCACAAAAGCAACAATTCTCTTTGTTGTCCTCTCAGTCATGTGATATCTGCACCAATTATAGCCGGGGGAGGTCAACGGAAAATCTTGCCTGGAGGGCCCTGCTGGGGGGCCCTGACTGAGCCCGATCCAGAACACAACACGGAGCCCAGCAGCTCGAGTCTCAGTCGGGAGAGATCTGAAGAGCCAAAGTTTGGAGGACCAAAACATTACTCAAGACTGTGGATTATTTCAGATTTAGCACCATGTCAAAGAGGATTTCTGTGAGGCTCGGTCCACGAGGAGGAGAGGAGGCCGAGGCTACGGCTGACGGAGCGTCTGCCCGGTCACCGGCCGGGCGATCGATAAAGCCATCTGCTAGAATTTGTGCTCCTGCTGTCCACCAAGAGCGAACCGGAGCCATTTAAGGAACAACGGGTCGCTCCGTGAAACGCTGAGCTGGACGCTTCCTTCAGAGATAAACAGGAAGGACCCTCGGTGACCATTACCAGAGTGGAACGGAGCGATAACGAGATGCTGCTGGGAACTTTAGGAACGCTGGACAAATCCAACCCAAAGTGCCACGTGGCAGTGACGAGGACGGCTGAAGTCTGTGGACGTCATCAAGCCTTCATCATCTGATCCGTCACCGAACCAAACCGCTCAAAAGGATCCGTTTCTCACAGCTTTGGTGTTGTTCCAATAAAAGCAGTGTCTGGTTTGTGCCTACGAACATTAGTCAGACAAGAAAAGCTCCGTGAAAACAGCGAGGTAAGCACATTCAGTCCCCGTAGAGGAACAGGCTGAAGGTGCACCGCTGGAGAAACTGAGTACACGCAGGCAGTCCGGGGAGGTGGGCCCAGCACCTCCCTCAGGGTGAGGACTTTCCTCTCTCGCTCCAGACCTTTTAATTCAACTGCACCACTTTTTTTTTTTTTTATCCCACTGTGAACGCGTGATGACATTTTTAACAAAGTATAAATGCTACAGTGAACATCTGAATGCACTTTTTGATTGAGCTCAGTCTGTAGAAATTACACTTACAACGCATGAAATGCTGCACTGATTGGCAGAGGGAAGGGAAGGGGCCGGATTAATGGGAGCAAAGGGGGATTTCATCCCTGACTTCCTGTTATTTGTTTGTGTGGTCATAACAGCGGAGCACAAACTCAGCCTCGTTATTAGAGTCTGTAGAGTGGAGGTGAACCTCTTCAACATCCAAAGGACTCATCATCATCATCATCATCATCATCATCATCATCGGGCTCCTGTGTTACATTGCAGTGAAGTGGCCAAAATGTGGAAAGATGCGAGGCCTATCAGGATGCATTCTGGGGGATCTGCATTAATTAACACCCAAAGTCTCCAAAATATAACGGACCAGAACTTAAAGGAAATCAGTGGAGAGAGTAAAGGTTACTGTTATGGATTACAGGATTTAGATTGGACGTTTTAAAGCTCTGCACGTGATTTTAAAAGGACACAACACAAAAAGGCAGAAATACAAAGATCTTAAAGATAAGGCTTAATATTCATATAAAGATTATCATCTTATCTTATGATTCCATGCGGTTACTCAATTATTTAGAGGTTATTAATGTGAAAACACACATAAAATGAATCCAAATTCTGTTTATGAACCCAGAACCGTTTGCCTGAATAAAACAAGGACCGGGGCAGGAATGACCACCAGAACGTGACCCTGATTGGACTCTGCCCACGTCGTGTTGTAAGATTCAAACGGAGCGTACTTACATCTTTTCCGTTTAGGTGTAAGCCGCTGTCGAACAGCGGCGAGGACACTCGGCTGTGATCTGTGGACGGCCCGGGTGAACCTGGGAAAGGAAGCAGAGAAGCCCTGTAAGGTTTAGTCTGTTATTATCATGACTCCATGACTATAACAGGATCCCCTGACAGAGGAAGAACAGAGCTCCGTGCAGGCTTCCATTATTGACTTGGTTCTGCTGTCCTGCCTCGAGGCGGTGCGGTGCGGAGCATGGACGGCGTCCAAACAGAGACAAATGGTGCTGGCTGATATGATATTAGCCTGGCATTCAACGCCAACGTGTGGCGAGCGGCTCCTGGCCTCTCCGGCTGTCATCTGTGCCACGGAAAACAAAGAAGAGCTTAGACAGGACGCGACCTGAACCGGACCGTCCTTAGGCCGAACCCCCCGAGCGAGGCAGGACGACTGCCATCCGGTTTTAGTCTGGGCAGACCGCGTCGGACACGCACGTCTGTCGGAAATCACTTCCTGTCCTCTTCATCCTTAGGTGGATTGGACTGGAACGCCACCGACTGAATGCTTTCTTTTACTGCTGCATTTTCTTTACTCACACGTTTTTTTGAACTTACTTACTAATTCAGTCGTTTATCTTTATTTGTTTCTGTTGCGGCTCTTCGTTCTTCTTTAATCTACATTTAGATCAGATAAAAGAGAATTTATTTATGTGCCGCACGTTAATGAGGCACCTCAACGTTCTACTCGACTAAAAGTAAAAGTAAAAGTAATAATATTTATACTCCACAATACAAAGTAAGTGCTGTTGTTAAGTATTTTTACTTTACATCACTGACTGATGTTCGCTTTATATAAATATATCTGCGTACACAAATTGTTTTAACTGTTTTGTGGCGTGACTCATTGTTTCTCAAATTGGGGTACGTGTCACCCCTAGGGGTACGTGGTGGTACTACACCTCTTTTAGTGAAGTCTGGTACTCGGATACTCGGCTTCCACTGACAGGAAGAACTGAAGACAACAGAGTCTGACGAGCCTAACTGACGGTCTTACTGATAGATAAGGAGAGAAAATAAACATATTCAGACCTGAATTTAGTTTGAAATGATTGTTTATATTTTAAAACCCCCACTGCGCGTCATATCGACCGTCTTCCTGTCTTTCTGTGTTTGCGTGATGATCAGATCATCTTTTCATCTGGTTTTAGCTCCAGGCGTGATTGGATAACAACGACTGACTGACACCGAGTCGCAGCTTCTGCCTCACATCTGTCCAGTGGTTGGATGAGCCTCCACACGTTCCTCTGATGAGTTACTCAGCTCACCCTCCATATATCTGCTGAGTGGTATTAAGATGTTTGTTATGATCTGACTGGGAAACCTGGACTCTTACCCAGAGGCAGTTTAAGGAAGGACGGAACTTCACGTAGGTAGCGAACTGTGATGGTGACCTCGTCTCCAGCGGTACGCAAGAGGTGAACCTGACAGAGAAAAAAAAACACAACTTCATCAGATCTGCACAAAATATACGGCAAAAACTGTTTTCAAAAGACTTTTCCTCATCTTCTCTCCTCCCATAATTTTAGGATTGTAAATATGGACCAGACTTTACTCAATCTACAGATCTTAGAGAGTCTTAGAGTCCTTTTATCTCCTCTAATCTGTTTCTCGTGGGGTACAGAACTAGTTTTATAGAGAGATCAGGGTTTTGATAACAGCTGAGTGAGGTAACTACAGGTCGCTCTGAAGATGTGTTGTCAATTGACAAGTAAGAAGAGAAGAAGAGAGACCTCATGGTTCCGTTTGAATAAATTCTTAAAAATTTGACAAAACACAGATCATTGGCGGCCCGACGATTTAAAAGGATTTAAAAGTGGAACAAAGTCCCACTTGTTCCGCCGCAAACCCAGGCAGGGTCCACGTGTGGAGATCAGATTTGAATTCGAGGTGTAAACGCATCCTGAACGACAGCACGGATCTCCTGAAGGAGGCGTCCTCGTGGTAATAAAGTGTCGTTCCGGAGCGGTGAGAGGATAAAATGAGAACGCTGTCAGTCCGCATCACCGTCCAGGAGCGACAGAGAGAGAGAGAGCGAGCGAGAACGAGCGAGCGAGAGGAAGTCGGCGTCACGGCGGTGACTCAAACCTTCAAGGTCACATCCACGCGTCCTAAGCGCACATCTGCTGTCCCCTCTGTGGCTCCTGTCCAACACTGAGTGCTTCCCCGTGTTTCTTTAGCCATCTGTCAGTGCTGCCAGCGTGACAGCCGGCCATTACCGGCTCTGGATTTCACGCCCAAGAAAAACTGCTTATTATGTCTTTTGACACTCTGGAGGTGAATACAGCAAACAGCTGTTTGGGACGACACAAGGAGACAGATGACACGTGCACGTGTGCGTGTGTGCGTGCGTGCGTGCGTGTGTGTGATGGTGGGTGCCGAGGATAAAAACGGCATGAACCAAAAACACAAAACCTGGTAAATTGGAACGAGATGAGAAAAACGCGTCGAACGACTCTGCCAAACGTTCGTGGCCTGGATTTCTGTGCCGCTTTTGATGTGAATCTGCTCCTTTTCAGTCTCTTCAATTTGCCGGCGTTCACCAAATGAAAAACAGCCCCGCGCCAAGACGGCGGCTCAGCCCGCTGGAGCGGTGAACCTCGGTGGGATTTAAACGAAACCGGGGAGGATGACGGAACAGTAATGGAGTCGGGCGTGCGGCGCGCTCGACGCCTGATTGCAAATATACTCACCACTTCTTCGTGAGTGCAGCGCTCCACGTTGATGCCGTTGACCTGGAGAGAACAAAGACAGACGCACACGGGTCAGGGGTCAAACTCAGCGGCCGCCCGACACGTTCGAGCATTCTGATGAGTCGGCGCAAATAAATATGAAGCAAACTCCAAATAACTTTCGGTATGAACATTAATATTACCCACACGACAAACGAAGCTCGGCTGCTGCCAGACGGCTCTAAACGAATGAATGAATGGATCTCTGAGATTATCCTGTGCGATAATCCCCCTGCAGCTGCGTCTCTTTACGTCGTGGCTCGCACGGATCCGACGCGTTCCTGTACAGGTTTTACATTTGACCTTGGCTCGGACGTAAACATCACCGACTCGCCAACGTGAACCTTAGTTTCCCTGACAACGGTAAACTCAACGAGGTACAACAGTGTCACATTTGATGACGGCTGCAGGAGAAGTTCAAGGATCCGTGTTTACGCAGTCAGACAGTCACAAACGAATCAAATAAATCAGATGGATTTCCACGAGTCCACACCTGCGTCGATCTGTGACTGTCTGAGTCCCTGAGCTTCCTGTTTGTTTACAAATTAATAATGTATATCTGATAAGAGTGTAAAAAAAAAAAAAAAAAAGCTCTGGCTCACTCGTCGTGCCTCATGTCGTACGTAAAGGTGACTTAATTCCTGAACGACGAGCAGCACAGATAAGCAACGTAAGGTAATGAGTGGACAGAGAGTGGGCGGACTGGAGTCTGGACCGACAGATCCACAGGTGGCTGCTGGAGGATGGACCAAAAACCCCCATGGGTTTCAGTCTGTGCAGAGTGCAGATGAATGATTTGTTGATTGAATTATACTGAACGTATGATAAAAAAAACTTTTTTTTAAAATCCACTCTCACACATTTTTCCAGCTTGTGGCATTAATAACATAACATCACGGACAAACAGGGGGCTGCAGACCACTGATTGAAAACCCCTGCCATAATTAGTCAGAGATCGCGACATCTGTATGTAAAGTCATACACAAACGTGAAGATGAAGCAGAGGAAGTGAAGAAGATGAAGATGGATGAAGCCGCCTATACAGTTAACACAGGTGTGTATATGTGTGTGTGTGTATGTATTAGGTGTTGTAATGTTGCGAGCTCTGCTACGAGAATGAGGATGGACAGAGCACGAACCTAAAAGCTCCCCTCCCCGTCTGTGCTTTTCTACCTTGTGCTGTGATTCCGAGCGGATGATGAGGCACTGAGCGGTAATCAAAGCATCGATGTCTGAATACTGATTTGATTACAGTCATGCTGTTCAGACTTAAGAACATATTCCCATTACCACGTCCTCAATGAAATGACAGCGCGTGCAAATGGAAGAGGGCCGTTCAAACGCAGCCGTGACCTGATTTAACCTTCGGCAGAGAGAGTCAGGAAGCCGTGTACCAACCTGCAACACCGCATCCCCGACGAACAGCTTCCCCGTCTGATCGGCTGCGGCCATCGATTGTCAAGAGTCAGAGGTTAATGGAAACATTAGAAAATGATTGCTCATTTCATCCATGCTAATGTGGCAATCAGCGCCTCTGTCTGACTAATCTTGGGCAACATCCTACGGCTCAGAGAGGGAAGACAGGAGAGCATGAAATCAGGATATGAAGTCATTTTCAGTAGCATGAAGGGAACAAAGAACGCCGTGAAAAGACCTGCGAGGAGGACTCATCCAGTCCCTGAAGGCAGGCACACAGGCAGAAAGGATAACAAGAGCAGGACGATGATTCAGAGACAGAGCAGCCTGATGTCACATTCAGGGCCATCACGGCCCCAAGACCGGCTCACACACCAGATTAAACTAGGAAGAAAAACTCAACAAAACGGGACGACACACACCAGATTACACTAGGAAGAAAAACTCAACAAAACGGGACTACACACACCAGATTAAACTAGGAAGAAAAACTCAACAAAACGGGACTACACACACCAGATTAAACTAGGAAGAAAAACTCAACAAAACGGGACGACACACACCAGATTAAACTAGGAAGAAAAACTCAACAAAACAGGACGACACACACCAGATTAAACTAGGAAGAAAAACTGAACAAAACGGGATTACACACACCAGATTAAACTAGGAAGAAAAACTCAACAAAACGGAACTACACACACCATATTAAACTAGGAAGAAAAACTCAACAAAACGGGATTACACACACCAGATTAAATTGGGAAGAAAAACTCAACAAAACGGGATTACACACACCAGATTAAACTAGGAAGAAAAACTCAACAAAACGGGATTACACACACCAGATTAAACTAGGAAGAAAAACTCAACAAAACAGGATCACAGACACCAGATTAAACTAGGAAGAAAAACTCAACAAAACGGGATTACAGACACCAGATTAAACTAGGAAGAAAAACTCAACAAAACGGAACTACACACACCATATT
>OMNV01013129.1:0-29024 GCA_900303265.1 Brotula barbata
ACTTGGCGCAGGCCACCGAACACGGAGCGCCCGAGCGTGACGTCAGCAACCTGAGCTGATTGAAGCCAAGTGGGAATTACAGAAAATGGAACAACAGATTGTACAAAAGCAAATCAGTATTTTTGAGAGGTGGTTTAATCTTGATTCATAGGAAACACTAAGGGGCTCCAGATACTACCTTGAGGAGTTCCATTCTCTGCTGCATATGGCTCAAAATACTCTGAACCCACCCTCACTTGCATTGTCCTCCCAAACAGGAAGTCCAACACCCAGTTTTAGACTGTATCCAAACATGTCATGATTGTAACTTAAAGAGGAACATATTGTATGGCTGTTCCACACTAAAAATACAGCTAGCATATCTGTTACTCTGAGCTTTCCTAATATTGTGTTGGGGATATGCCACTGAGTCCATTTTATTTGTTCCTTTATGAAACACTTTATAAGGATCAAGCAGATTCTTATTTTTTTCTGTCAGATCAATTGCAAATTCTGTGTTTTGAGCACTTGAACCCCTCCCATTATGAATACTTATCGGTTGTCCTCCTTATTTTCTTCATAATTTCAGCATTTACATCAATCAGGCACCGTACTTCAGAACAAAATATAAGGAACATAACAATAGATGACAGATCTACATGTTGAATATCTCATCAGACATGTTGACAGGATACACACTTTTCCTTTTTTTGCATTTTAAACAAATCCAGTATTACCAAACACAGCGACAAATTTACTGCCCATAAATAATCACATTCACCACAAGACTCCCCAGATTCCAAAGACCTCCAATTGTATTCAAGGTAAAAAAGTTTTTTTTTGTTTTTTTTTTGTTGAAAGCAAAATTGTGCTCGAGATTTTGTCAGAAAATTTCTAAAATCCAAGTCGTCCTACTAGTTCAAGACAGTCAGGTAGTCATAAAAGAGGTGGCATATCATTTTTTGTCAGTATTCTATAAATTAAGATTAATGTTCACCTGCGAGGTAGACATTGGGTCACGATGATTGTAAATCTCTGCCCTTTTTGGAAATGCAGAATTCATAAGGGAACATCAGCGCTTTCCGTTGTGTAATGTCGTTCATCCTTTGATTCCAATAACGTTAAGCAGCAAATCAAAGGCACCTTAATTTGACGACGTAGGTACCGTCATCGTGCACGTTACGTCACCGAAAAACGCCATGCTCTCAGTGACGTCAGCTTCGGACACTCGGGCGCCTTCGTAGCCCATGTGGTCTCGTCAGGTTTGTCGTCTAGATCGCTATCGGCGGTGGGAACCTGTGTGACGCTGTGCCTGGCCATCGGCAGCTGAACGAAGCTTAAAGAGACAACAGCAAATCAGAGAAATGAAATGTAGATGATACGTGATGTGGAAGAACCATGATTCCGACTGCGTTTAAATAATTCACATTTAAAGGTAACGTGCTTTTCATTGGTGCCGGTAGTCTGTTTGTTAGGCTTCGTGTACTATGTTTCAAACACAGTAAATGAACATTTTCGCGTGCTAGCCTAACTAGCTGGCTAAATGGCTAGTGGAGAGGCTGCCGTCTGTCGGTCGGCTGTTTAGGATTAAAGGAGTTGCCTAGCAGTGGTCAGGCTAATGGCTTCAGCTGAAATCTGAACTCAAATACGGCGCACTCAGGTGAAACAATGAAGTCTTTCACAATTTAGCAATGTTGCTCCTGTGTAAAACGTCACTTGTATCGTCGCTCGCAATGGCGTTCATTCTCAGTCATTAAGTGTTTACTAACTAGCCCGTCGGGTTGATATAGCTGAGGGACTAACAATCAATGAATATTTCATGTTATGTTCTGCCTCGACTTGTTCCTTTTGCATTACTTGGCTAACAGCTAGCTCGTGAGCTTATGGAAAAGCTACTGTGTTGTGAACCGAGGAGCTAACGTCAGTGTTAGCCGGATTTACCAGGCGCTGGGCCAGAGGAACCGTGTTTTGATACATCTTTCAGGTTAGCTCAACATGTTTTAGCTTTGCAACAAGAACTTGAATGACTACCTGGCGATTACCCCGAGAATTACACGAACTTAACATTCTAATCAATTGACATCAATCAATTTGCTGAATGATTGTGTAGGATTGTAACGTATCGAGCTGGCTTACTACGGTAAAGATCATGTTGGAGCATCTGGCCTTGTCCGCCGAATGTTCAGGCTAGTTTTAACGAACACACAGCGCCTGTTTGCTAGCACTCGTAGGGTTTTATTTTGTTTTGCTCGCCTCTGTTGTTTGTAACGAAGCGAGCACTTCGAGTTAATAAGCAGTGAATGTGGACTTCAGTTGAAATCACCCCTTAAATGACAGCTGCCAGCCAGCTAGCTTCGGCTAGCCTTAGCTCAAAACCGTACAGTTTGCACTATGATCGAGGAAAACATTGGCTAACGTTAATTTGCCTCAGTGCTGCAGTTTTTTAACGTCAACAATCCGCTCCCTGTCGCAACACGGGTTCATTTTTATGAGTTTTCAATCGTATGAGGTCGTGACGGTGCGAGGTTGCTACATTGGCTGGAATTGAGCCACTGTATGCCCTAAGATTTGGTCGGGAAATATGATCATCCGTAAGTCATTGATTTTAGCCATATGCGTCATCATTGTAATTGTTTTGGAAAAAAAACAAAACAGTCTTAACTCACTAAGCATGATTTAAATAAGTTAGCCATATAAAACCTTTTACTTGGCAAGTGCACAACTTCCTGATCTGGGGCAAATGGGCCAGGGTTGGTCAAAGTTACCTGAGTCAGTATGTAGGCGTGTGTGTGTGTGTGTGTGTTTTACAGGGACAGCACTATCTTTTCTCCTCAACACACATGATCACGGTGCTGTGTTACATGCATTCCCTGGTGTTGTTTTGGGGTCACCTTGACAAATTAAGTGCTAGGCACAGCATTGTTGAAGCGCTTGTGATCATTTGATGTCTAAGGACTAATAGCTTTCACCTATCCTCCGTGTTACTTGCTGTCTCGTGACCAGACGGGCTAGTTTTCGCTCTTCCAGTAACAAGGAAGACAATAATGTAATCACTGACTGCTCACGTTCGCATAGACACTTTTAAGAGTAAGGAAGTACAGACACAAACAGATTTCTCAGGGCAGAATAGATGTTATGGGCGGTGTATTGCTTCGTTGCACATTACAGATTTTGGTGATATGTCAAAATCCTTTATGGAAAGTATGTCTCTTACTATGACATTTGCATTGCAAAAAGCGTGGTTTGTATGATTTATCAAATGATCAGATTGTTTGTAATTCACGACGATACTTCCATTTGATCATATCCAAATTCTGTTAGTTGTCCGATCAGTAGATACGGACTAGCTAGCTGCAAAACCGTTTCTAAAGCCTTCCACTAATAATTCCTTGTGATGCAAATGTTTCCCAGACTATGAGATGAGGCATTACAGCAGTCATTGATCAGTTTAAGTGTCTTTCCATAGGAAAGAGTAGCCTGCCTGCCAGTAGTGCCTACATTACCTGCTTTCTTCAGTATCACAAACATTGCAGAAGGCAGACATAGAAGAGTTATGAGAGATGCTTTAGACAGATCATATGCCATAAAATGGTCAAAGACAATCAATTCACACTGCCCATAAAAACTGAAATTATGTTTGTGAGTGTCATCCCCTTTTCTCTGCATGCACGTTGGATTTTATATTACTGGCTGATGCACATTTAAACTCTTTTTACAAGGACACATGAAGGCGCTGCTTTTTGGGTTTAGAAATAGATTTAATTGCATACAGGGTCATTTTGTCATGTCTGGTATGTCTCTCGTATTGATTGCGTTATTGAATTTTTATAGTGTCAAAATCACATTGCAGCTGTTGTAAGGAACAGCTGCGGTAGAGATAATTTGATCTTCAAGTAAAAAAACTAATTGCTCCTAAAAAAAATAAATAAAAAAAATTCAGCTACCAATTGGCTGCACTGTCTTCGGAATAGATAATGATTGTTTTAGTGGGTTTCCAAATATGTTGCCTTATTTTGTTTGCTTACAGGAAATGCCTCAACATAAATGTTGAACCGGCAGCTGCTATACATGCAGTGTCATCTACAGTAAAGTTAAAAAAAAAAAATGGCCAACAGCTGCATTTGTAAGTTTTTAATCCCTCACCGGTTCACAAGACATGCAAATAAAGACCAAGCTTTTCCTGTGTCCCAACTTTTGTGTTTGACAGATGATCTGTCCTTATTGATACAGCTTCTATATAGGCCACGAAAGAAAGCAAGCATCATAACCCAACGGCTGATTTTGTCTGTTTTTGCTTTTTCAGATATCCGGCTACCATAAAATCCACCAGTCAGTGATTTTTTTCCCACCACCAGTTTTGCTAAGTTTGCACTGCGTCCTCTGTTTTGGCCCTGCAATATGGAGAATGTCTGCTGTCTGACTGAAGGCTGACCGAAAGGAATGAGGCGCTCCAGGGAATGTTCCCACGTGGCCTTGTGGATGCAGTAGCTGGGTGACGGGCAGCTTTTCTATGACTAATATCGCGTGCGGTGGGGCACATCTTGGAACAACCTGCCGACACACCAGGCAGAGACATTCTTCCCCAAGAGTGGAGCTGGAGATTCACACAAGCAAGGAACTGCTGTGATAAACAAGGAATACGAAGAACGAAAAGGGAAGCATTCAACAAAAGGGCTGTCACACAGACACACAGGGCACGTCGACAGCAGTTTCAGCCCATTTAAGTGTCTTTTAATCCATTGCACAGTTTGACAGCAACACCTCTCCTCTGTCCTTTGAGATTTGTCTTCCTCCCCCTCCCTAAAGCATCCTCTGGCTCTTGCTTTGGAGTTTCTATGGTTTGCATGGCCGGAAAATAATCGTGGAGAGGCCAGGGTATCACAAGCTTATGGATTTTGACAAGAGAGGGGGTAAGGGAGAGACAGAGGAAGGTAAAAAAATGTCAAAGGCAGCAGGCAGCAGGACTGGACATGGGGGCCGGAGTTCAGGGACCAATTCTGGGGTTCTTATGGTTGGCCCAAACTTCCGTGTTGGTAAAAAAATCGGCTGCGGCAATTTTGGGGAGCTGCGGTTGGGAAAGAACCTCTATACTAACGAATATGTGGCCATCAAATTGGTAAGTGCAACCTTTTTGCCTGATGAAATTGGGTTGTGTTGTTACATCAGAACATGAACACTCCTTTCTTTTTATTCTCCTCACTCCTGTCTCATTATGTCTACACCTTACACATGGTATGAACTTTACCGTACATGAGGAACTACGACTGGCTGATCTTAACAAAAAATTTGCTTTAAGTTTGGGAACTCTTCACTGAGTACTGCTGGCTCTTTGACCTGAGAGCGACAGACACAGGAAGTAACCACCACACAGACACAAACACAATATTTCCCTGTTCTGACACGTAAACACTAGCTTGTCATCGACTCGGTGCTGTGTACAGTTAATGAGTCAACAGTGCCCATGTTTATGAGGGGGAAGAATAATACGCTGCGAGATTTGTGAATATGTCAAAAAGGGTCTCACTGCTGATTTGTTTTTTTGAGACAGTTAAAGTGAAAACATAACTTAAATCTCATTAACTTGTAATCACATGTTTTCCTGAGAATGTACATGATTTATGTAAAATCCAGTGAAACCTTTCTAATAAGATCACTCTAGGCTTTATGGTGCAATCAATAATTTATTGAGCATGCACGCACAATCTAGCTATATGTGCGTGCATGCTTGTGTGTGTGTGTGTGTGAGAGAATATTACAGCTACTGGCTTAGTAGCATCCAGACAGGCTGTGAAAAACTGAGCTGAATACCAAGTTGTTTTTGGTTGCTGATAGATTTAGGCCAGCTAGAGATTGAGCTGCTCGCTCATTTCCTCTACACATCACTTTCACTTCTTCAGTTAATCAGGAGCAGTTGTGCTGCTTATCTTTGACGATTACCTGGTAGAGGCAAGGCCTAACATGGACTCGTGTTAAGTAGTCAGTGAGGCTGATGAGGGCAAGGCATCGTCCCCACCACAGCGACTCTGCTCTGTGTATGATTATCCTTACATTTGTATCTCTCAGGGAGGTCATTATCTCTGAATGGGCATCCATTGAAGGCTTTGCTAACCACATAGAAGGCAGAGGTTAGTAGGCAGCTGTAATTGCAGGTCTCTTCTCCTCAGAAATCTTCAGTTATGCTTGGTGCCACCACTGCTTCTCCCCCTCCCATGTGTTTGGGTATTTTTATCCCCATGTTGTCCAGCTATATCTGGATCTGGCATTAGAGCCATAACACTGTTTCATGGGTCTTGTGGCACACTGGACCAAGTGCTAATGTGAATTTACCATAGAAAGAGGTGTGCTAATGGTATTCAGAGGGTCCATCAAGCCCTAAAAGCTGGACCTGTGTTGTTGATGAATCAGCACTATTTAGGATTTCATTGAGAACAACAGAACCATGAATTTCATTTTCTTGGTTATACAACGTTTTGTAAAGCACCAGTGTATATATGTCATCTTAGGCCATTATGTTCAAAGTGACGTAGATAAATCGAACAATTAAATAATGTGTTTCTCAGCCTGATCCCTGGCATTGTCTGGCCTTTTTTGGAAAGAGCTTGACTCGTGTCAATCCGCCTGCTAACTCAGCTGAGTGCAGTTGTCTGTCCACATGTTTCTGTCTGTCTGTCCCTGATCTCGCAGCTCTCTGGGGTAACCCGTGAATGTCACTGCCTGTTCTGAGAACACTGTTTTGTCAGAGGCTGTTGCTGAGCTCTTCGATGTGGACTAAAGCAAATAACAGCCCTGTTATCTGTAACACCTGTAAACACGTGCTTGCCATACGTTTCGCAGTCACTATAGCACATGCCCACTGTAGGTCCTATATTTGTTGAAGGTGTAAAATGCATGACGCATACATTGAATTTATTAAATACAAAATAAAGTCTGACACAATTCCATTTTATTCTATTAGTATTTTAAGAAAATGCAAAGATTTCATTTCACAGCAAATAAATAAACAAAGATAAACACTGAAAGAAAGTAGGGTCAGTAAGTTTCTTGATCAGCGCAATGTTTCTGTATATTTATCAGTTATTCTTCTGGCTGTCTGACTGTAGGCTGTTGTAACACAGTCGTCTTGGTTCTGTAAAATTCCGCCGTCTTTAGTTCTTTAGTCGGCAAAGTAAGACGGGCGAAGTTGTTTCCGGGCTGGTTAAAACTAGTTTCATGATAATTAATTGTGTCAGTTGGGCTTTGAAGGATACCACACAGTGATTACTCAGTGGAGAGCGGCCGCCTCATGTCTAGTGTACTTTGTCTGTGTCGTACCACCTTGTCGAGTTGGGCATTTGGGCGGTGCCTCGCTGCACCTGGGACAAAGGTGAATACCAGTGTCACCCTGTTCTATCATGTGATAGCAGATATAGAGATGTGTGGTAGGCCAACGCACAACCCCCCACCAGTGCATCTAGAACCGCACTGAATGCTACTGCAAAAAGCAAGAGGGAGAGAAGGGAGAAACTGCTGAGTACTGAAAGGTCGTCTTTGTTAGCAGGCCTTGTCGACACACAGTGGTTCAGTCTTTGGTTCAGCTGGATGCTTTCTCACACTGACAAACGCCTGTGTGATGGAGGCAGGGCTGTATAGTCGCTGCTGTAAGTACACTGCAGGCTTTGCTCTCCCATGGGGAGATCCCAGCATCTTAAAGGAACACCAACGTTTAGCACGCGCTTGCTGTCAGGGCTTACTGTAGAAACTACCACCCATCGGACTCATTTAAAAGGATTTAGGGTCTTTTCTATTCTTACCCTCCCTCCCCTCAGCACCATCCATACCCTCCCTTAGCACGGTGACATAACATGATGTTCAGTCAGGAAATGACCGTCAAATCCTAAGACTTTATAATACATCCCTGTTATGCTTTTTCCATGTGAGCAGCCTTGTCATCTTGGCCTAGTGCCACGCTGTTTGATTCTCCTGCTATCCTCAGGATATTAGTTTATCAAGGTTGCCAGGCCCCTCTTAACACTATATGTTTGCCTTGAGGCTCAGTTATGCTTCACGAACGTGTGACATTTAGGTTTACACCAGAAAGTACAGAATGTATAATGTAAAGAAATGTATAGAAACCACAAATACAAACCAGCAGTGGAAGTTTTAACATAAACAAAACAATGTGTCGTGTTGTGAGGAACTGCATTTTGGATTTTATCAACAGAAATGGGAGAAAAATAATTTTATTGAGTCTGATAAAGTGGAATATGTCTGTGTAACACTGCACCTGAGGATCATTTAATTTGATGGTGTACACTATAAGAACTCAGGGGTTTTAGAAAGCCTACTTTATAATTTTGGTAGTCAATTTTTTTTTTTCATAAATCTTAAGATTGTTACAGACTTTTCGACTTTGACAGATTTTTAGATTTTATATTAAAACCGGACATGAAACAAATACAAGGTGTGTCTGAGGACACATAGTCGCTCTGTAAACAGAGACGGGAGTACAACCTTTACAGCTTGTGTTCCATTATAGACTCCTTTTGTGCAGGCAGTCAGTCAGTCATTCATTGACAGAGATATGATGTGCATGTGAAACGTACTGCCAGTAAAGCTGCTGGTAGAAGTCGGTAATAAACCAGTTGCAGCAGGCTGGGCTGATCCCTCTCTGTGGGGATGGCCACGTTTCACTTTCAGCAAGTGGCCATAATAAGTCCTGACCGTGCAGAGAGAGTGAAACGTGCATCTTGCTATTGCCTGCCTACATGTCAGGGAGAAGGGGCTGAAATTGGAATGACCTTGTTAATTGACAAACATTGTGGATGCTGAAGCTGTGCTGTGTATGGTGTGCTGGGTACTTACGGACAGAGCGATGTTTTAGCCCCGTGTACGTTGTACATTTTAGGAAGCATTTCTTGCTTGGAGTTGGGCCTGAGCCTAACCACCAAGAAAATGAACTGGGATTCCTGGCCGCTCGTTTTTAGCTTGAAGACCTTGATTTTACTCTGGCAAACTGCTAATTACCTCTGCCAAGGAGGGTATGTCTGCAGTTGTGTTTGCCTGTCTGTGTGCTGGACATTTTAAAAAGTTACTGACTGATTTCAGTGAAACTAAGCAGAATTGCATGATGTATTGGGGAAGCTTGGACTGTGTGGTAACTCCTTTTCAAATTCGAATTTATAATTAGGTTAGGTTCTCTTTCTTGTCTTCATTTCATTTGTTGTGTCTACAGAAACATTTGTATGGATGGAGCATTTGTTTCCAGAGAGTATTTATATATCTAAAAGTGGCTTATGTGCCTAAGAGCACGCAGTCATTATGGGAAAATGTACACGATACCGTTTTATTAAGTGTATTCAGTCCCTGTGCTGGAATTGAGGCAAAAATGAGAGTAAAAGGCATGGGAGAATGAATGGGATTCCGTCATTCTCTGAATAAATATTATAAGTCGTTTGTCTTAGGAGAATCAGCCGCAAATCAATTTATCATCACATAATTAAGGTCAGCGTGACATAAAACAGGACATGATGATTTTAATCAAATATTTGAATGTTCAAATAACGTTTGACAAAGTTGATTCATTGTCTTTATTTATCATGCTGAGGTAACTGTGGTCCATCTTGATGAAATGTGAGGTGTTGTCTTCCTCTCCTCTCCGCCTCCCACTGAAGCATGACAAGCAGCTCTTATTGCATACTGTTCGGTAGCTTACAACGGCTCACCATGAGGTGTTTGCCGAAGAAGCGTTAAGGCACAATAGCTCCTTCAGCCAGTTTAGTTTGAATCAAAGTGACATCTTGACGATTAAATTTATTCCCTACTCAATTGGGCTCCCCAGTGACCGTGCTGGGAAAGCTGAATGAATAAATCCATGGATGTCAACAACATGTCCTGAGTAAGCCTTCCTTCAGTTACCCAGCTATTCGTCTAATGAGTTACAAGGCATCACCAGCACCAGCTTTCACAGGATGTCTAATGTTGGAGGTATGCAGGTAGCAACAAGACCAATGAGCACAAATTTCAACTTTGTACATAGCAAATTGTTTTGAACATGGTGCAGGGTGTGGACCTAGACATGGAGCAATGAGTGCTGTAATTGTACCCTCTACAACCCGTACATCCTGGTTCATGGCAAACCACTAGTTATGTCTTCCATTAAGAGTTTTCTCTGTGCCTTACTGCACTTTTATATGGTTCTCTGCCAGTTTCTCACATTTTCTGTTTCATTTGATTATGAGGACAGCTTTTTGATAACACCCCTCCATCTTACGTTGACTTCCTTTGTAGGATCATAATTCAAACTTGACCAAAATTAAAACAAGCCATCATAAAATGATGGTAATTTGAAGAGTACCCTGAAGCCAGATTGACCACGTGCCTATTTTTGAGATTGCAATTGTGTTGTTAGACGCAGAGGTGAGAATTACAGCAGAGGCTCTAAATGGAACAGGAAGAGCTTTATCACTAGGAGAAGAATCCATGAGGTTTTATTTCTCAGTGTTTGTGTTTTGTTTCACCTCCTGTAACTGACTTGTAAATACACTGGAATCATCCCACACTGATTGCAACTCTACTGGCCACAGTTTTATTGAGAAACCAACCACTGATATTCCTTTTAATTTACAGAAATATTGATGTCTATTTAATGAGCTGTCTTGGATCCACTAAATCTGATAAATACTAGCTGTATTCAGAATGCTGTAAAACTGATCTAAGCTGCTGATAAAGAGATGAAATGATACAGAGATTACAGGATCCGAGTGTCTCCATTAATTTGGCTTGAAAAGTTGAACGGAAAATTTCCTAAATGAGTTACATGAAAAACCCATAAGACATTTATCACCTGCAATTTGAATTGGCTTATAGATTGAAGGTAGGTGACAAGAGCAAACTTCCCACCACCCACATCTCCAAAAAATTCTCCACAACATTCTGTTGATGAGTAATAATTCTGTGACGGCCTATTATCACACTAGGCGTTGGATGGCAGCTGACAGCTCCATCTGAGTGTGTTAAATCTGAGCTGAAACAGGAGAAGTGCTGGACGTCAGCCAGCTGTTGCTCTCTGACACTGCTCACTCCTCAACACCACCTGCTGACCATACACACCTCTGGTCGTAAAGCTTGAAGAGAGTAACACACACGCACGCACACACACCACACGCGCACACACACACCACACACGTACCTCGACCTTCTCCATTTGTTTGATCCTTACGGTTAGCAGCCAGCTCATTAATGCTCCTGTCTGCTAGTGGAGCTGCACTATGTGGACAGTTGCACTGCTCTGTCTAAAATGAGTTGAGTCACGTTGCACATTGTGAAATGGTTTACTGGGAGTCAAGCAAAGGTTGGCGTCTATTTTAGGCCTTATGCATAATTCTAAGTCTGTTCCTTGGAGTTGGTACACATAAGCGTAATGTAGATATGCACACTATGAATGTCAGTATCTACTCTGGTATTTCAAATGATAAAAAATACATGTTATCGGTTTATTTATGAGCAGCATTACCTCATCCCAGCTGTCCGTTTCTTTTAATACATTACCTTAAGGTTCGTACTTGTAGGGTCACAGAGCAGGCTCTCATATCTAATGCCAACAAGGTATTACCCAAATGATCCCGGGAAATTATGATGTTTTTTTGGGGGGGAAAAAAACAGTTACTACTTTATTTTAACTTGTATAAGTTTAATTGTTTCCATGTGTGAGCCAGTATGAGCAAAATTAAGAGATTCCTATGAGCGATATGATTACAATGATCCATTTAATAATTGAGATTATTACATCAGAAACTATTTGAAGAGATGACACAGTACTTAAAATGAAGTTGTACTTGATATATGGCTGTTTGGTTTCAAATATGATGAGTTGCACTGGCTTTGATGGAGGGTTGTGTGCACTCAGTGGTTACAAGTTGCATAGTTGTGTTCACATTGTGAAATACAGCATTCATTTTGGTTTTAGTTTGTCCTTTTTCAGAGATGTTTGCAGGTTGTTTGTTGTGTTAGAGATTTTCTCTTTCCTCTACTTGCTTCGTTGTCACCAAGTTTTTACCTTATCATTTTGATGCTAAATTTGTCAGCAGATTTGTGCCCATATGGCCAAATACCAGCACAAAGCTAACCAAATGTCAAATTTCTCAGTTAATCTGTGACATGCGTCCTTGCTGGAGCTGACACAGAGTTTTATTTGCAACAGCCCATTGAACAGGAAGCAGTTTGACAGTGTGATTTTGATTTCATCACATTGTTTATGTGCTTAGTGGATGTGGTTTTTAACCCGTTCAGCACCCATCCTCTTTACCTGATTTGACACTCGCTGACATTAATTTCCGAATATACAAGTTATTTGGAACCCACTTAGTCCCAAATAATGAGGTCATTTCAGCTGAGCAAGCCAAGAAAAGGAAAAGGAAAATTTTAATAAAATAATACATCTGAGTGAACTATTTATACCTTCCAAAGGCTAGGACATCCACATTCACTCTGACTAAGCTGACACCAATGCAGAAGCTGTAGTATACAACACAAATGTCTAAGTTCCTGAGTTCCGACTATGTCACTGAATAATCCCATAGACTTCTGGTGCCTTGTCATAGTGTAGCTACGGTCCACTAGCATGTACTAGCTAACTAATGTCCTTGAAATTTCCTCTTAAAGAGCATTGTCATATGTGTGTATTTCTTAATCTTGTAATCTCACTTTCATCTGTAATGTTGAGTTTTATTTCTTTCCATAGCTGAGGTGAGTTCTGATTTTTTTTTCTGTTGTGTTGCAGTGGAGATCAGATTTAGCATTGATGACATCACATGAAGAGTTGGTTAATCCTAGACAGATGACTGTGCGTGGTGCTGATGGCTCTCTGTATGCACACGGGCCCACGGAGGCTATCGCAGGTTAAAATACAGCACCCACCATCTAATCCACGATGACATAATCATGTATTTGTACAAGCTTGAACTGTTTTTCTCTGAGAGGGAAGCTTAAAATTGCAACATGTCACCTCAAAACAGCCTCAGACTGTTGCGGCTACAGACTTTGATCCTGCTACTTCTGCACTTGGTAGTACTGGTAATATCAACAAATATATTAGGTTTAAGATGTGAGTAGCAAGTATAATAGCTGCTTGTTGGTAGTCACTAATTATGCTCTATCCCTTTCAATTAATACTTCTGCGTGCATAGATTGTGCCATGTGGTCGTCCAGTGTAGGTGAGCTCAAACTTGAAAATGACAAAAATGCTTGCTTTGTACTTCTGAAAGTACAAAGTATTAGAATTCGGAACTTTGTACACAGACTGTGGTTGTAGTTGCATAGTTTTGCATGGTTGCAACTTTTAGTATTTATTTACATTTAGATAAAGAACTTAATACAATTTTAGTTTTACTAAAGTGAATTGTGAGCCCATTGGACACGCAAATGGAAAAGTAAAGTCTCCAGGTGTTCTGCTATTCCAATATTGAGCAGCCCTAAAGTGGGAGTGTAGTACCAGATTGAAGATGTGTGATGTAAAAAGACACACATCACTCCCCTACTCACATGCTATGTTTAAATGCGCTGTCTATTGATGATTATTTAGGACTGCAATTTAGCTGAAACGTATACAAGGACAGATTTAATGCAATTGTGTACAATCTGTGTTTTGGGAAATATACATGACACAGTGCGTCATGTGAGAGACTGTCTGTCAAGGAAATTCATGTGAATGTGGTTTACTCCAACTGTGAGACGGCTTTGTACAGCATCTGCTGTCGGGAGACCTCCGTGTGAGCTTCTCATAAAACAAATACACATTTTGAAGGCTATCAAAACATGTCCTGGAACATTTAAAAAGCAGAAGCCCTCTGTATAAGTGGCCGCACTGGGCTGTAGTGGGAACAGCTGAGATGGAGAGCAGCCTGAAGCAGCAGGTCAGACAGGGAAGAGCCCTTGTGGCCTTTGGGTCAGCTGCCCCGGACACAAGCCACCACACTTGGCGGAACGCTTCACGATGCAGACACGACGAAACTATGACCCAATAAGTATTACAAGCAAGTGTACACCAGGTGTACACAAGGTGAATTCAAAGTTCATCAGAAAATTTTATTGTTCCCAAGACAGCCTTTCTGTCATTCAGTAATGGCGTGAATTCAGAAGTTCAGGTACCGGGCATGAATTCATTTAAATCAATAGTTTCAACAGTTTAATGAGATTTGATGTAGTCAGTAAATACTTTAAATAAAACACATGTCTTCAGTTACTTAAATTGTTTTAACAATCTCAACCACTTTTGACTATATGAAGGCTTTAGTGTATCACTCTTTCATCTAGATGAATCTCATTCTGTGCCTGTGTGAATCTATATGGATAAAAGCAGAGATAATTCCTTGTTGTCTGCAGTGATGTTACTTCAGACGTGTCCCGCCTGGCCTCGGCCATCTATACAGCCATAACCAAGCCCATCTGCTGGATGAAGAGATGACTATAAGAACGTAAAGCTGCAATAAGCCTCTGTTTCCCATTGTAAGCTGTTTGAAAGGGCCCCGTGGTTTGGTGCCATCTGTTTTGATTCATTATTTATATAATTTATATTTTTCTCCCTCCTCCCCGGTATGGCCTGACTTGTATGAGACAAGCTCGCTCTCACTACTGATGTAGGATGTGGATGACGGAACAACAGTCTCATGTTCCCCCCTACCAAAGTGGTCACGCGTCTTCCTCCTACAGTCTTCCTCTTTCCTGAATGCTTGTTCTTTTGCCCTTGTTCCTCTCTCTCTCTATAGCCCCCCTTTTCACATGCACTGTAACTTGTAAATCCCCTGGCAGTTTTACATCATGTTGGAACAGGAGCCTGGATTTGCTCTGCCGCAGACAGTAGAAAAACCATGTTTGTAGCCTCTGTTATCATCCTTTGGGTTTTCAACGTTTTTTGTTTTCTGTAGCCGGGATTTAGATTTAGTCCGGTTTAGTATCCCTTTTGTCAGACTGGAGTTATAGATAATAATCATTTTGTAAAATGGGGTGGAGCATATGTGAAAAACAGCAGGTCGAGTGAGAGACTGCTATGTGTGTTAGGTAATGAGTCCAGTAAGCAGACATGGCCCCAGACCTATCACTCTTCAAGCTTGTTTTTAGTGCTCCACAATTTAATCAAATTCAAAATGAAATTGTGACTTAGGTCTTCATGTCGATTTTCAGTGCTCCAAAGTGCAATTATTTCGGTAGTTCTAGCGTGCCTACATGTAATCATGGTATGACATCTTTGTCCTAATTTACCTTACCTTCAGATTTGATCATAGTCAATTCAAATCACACGCCACCACAATCCATATTAGAAGAAGAATGTTGACCTTCAACATTCCTCTTCTGGAAAAATATGTGCCCACTTTGTACTGCAAGGGGAAATTGGGTTTCAGTTGAGCCAGGTATTATTTATTTAGGGTCATTTTGACTATGCAGACAGAGAATAAATAAAGAAAAGTGAGAAACTTTTTTAAAGATCCTTGATTTACAATTTTCACCAACCAAATTTCTGGGGAAATCCCTGAGCTGACACTGCAGATCACAGCTTGCTAGTATGGGACGAGTCATGGGAAATGAGTACAAGCTCCCACTGTATGTTGACCATGGCTCAAACCAACTCCTTATTCACACAGAGCTTTCTTTACATAAATATGCCTGCATATTGGGGTGTGTCTGAATGTAAGCTGGAGCTGGAATGATTGACAATTTTATTCCAGAATGAGAAAATGGCAACATTGCCATAGCCAACATGTCAATGCTGGAATGTAATGAAAGCACAGGCAATGTCATAAAGGTGGTGCTGGTGTCAGCAGTAGTAGTAGTAGACAGTTTGATCAGGCAGACAGAACTCTCTCTCTCTCTCCCCCTCTCTCCCTCCCTCTCTCTCTCTCTCTCTCTCTCTCATGCACATACATAGGGAGAGTAGAAGGCACTCTACCTTTGTCATCATTAATGATGGTGAAGACTGAAGAGTTGACAGCAACAATATTGCATTAAATTTAATATACTTTTCCACTCATATCTTTCTTACTCTCTCCTCTCCCACTCCTGCATATATCTGTCATTTTATATTTCTGCATTATACAGAAGCAAGTTGATCATAAATTTGTTGTATATTGAGTTTTAATTGATTCATGTGATTAAATGTAAAATCTTCCAGATGGATAATTTTTCATCATCATCATTTTTTTCTTAATCTGTCTGGAACATGTCCTCACTAAATCTGACTCCCAGCACAAATGTTGCATCCGTGGATTAGTGCTTTGGGATGTCGAAATGTGTGTGAATGCAAACACAATACCTGGAAAAGTGTGAATAAGTGCAGTGTGAATGAGCCTAATGCAGGGACAGTAAAGTCAACAGTAAAGACTATGCTGACCCAATGAATCATAAAACCTGCATTGGGTGTCATCGTGTACAGGCTGTAGTGCGTTAAAGCTATGAAAGACAAAGGACGGGAATGAAGTTATTTGTGTGTTCTGTCCTCCCAGGGTTTGTCTACTACACCCTTTTCATCACAGAAGCTTGGTAATCACAGTACATTTTAGCTTGGACAGATGGAGGTAACCATTGTTATTGTTATTAGCT
Source organism: Brotula barbata (assembly GCA_900303265.1). NCBI lineage: Eukaryota > Metazoa > Chordata > Actinopteri > Ophidiiformes > Ophidiidae > Brotula > Brotula barbata. The sequence goes on from OMNV01013129.1 coordinate 16,549, forward strand.
ACTGGATAAGTTTAATTTCCTTCGAGATGGATAAAGTATCTATCTTGCTATCTAGCTTTCTATATGCGATATGAAGGTTAAGTATCAGCAAAACCCTTCTGTTCACCAGTTTAAACTTCCCTTTTTCCTCTCAGATCCCTCATCTGACCTGAGACTTAATTGCGCGTGTATGAAGCATTAAGATTTATAATTGTTTAAGACTGCAGGTATGTTGTTGTAAACTTTTCCCGGCGGTGCACACTCATCTTGTGTGCATTTTGGATGTATTGTATCTGGTTTTTTTCCTTTGGTATGTTGAAGGACATTTTAATGTTTTTGATGGTACTTTAACTTACATTTTTCATTTATTTCCAGTCATTTCATGAATAGAAAAAATTCTGAGTCTAACCATGGGGCATTGATCGAAAAGAACGTGTGATTGTCAATAAATTGTTACATGTTTAAATATTTATTGTCTTACTGTGTTATATCTGATTTGTAATCCTTGTTGTTTTCTCTCTTCTCTTTCAGGAACCTATTAAGTCCAGGGCGCCACAGCTCCATTTGGAGTATAGATTTTACAAACAGTTGGGAAATTCAGGTAAGGGAAACGCACGCTATACTGAAGCTCACCTATCTCTGATAGATGGAGTGATGAGATGAATTTGACAGGCCTTTTGAACATTAGATGGACACAAAGGCAATACAGAGACATTAATGTTAGGCTGCAGTGTAAAAGCTTTCATTCTGCTTTACATTTACGTGTTAACAGTAGTTTTGTTCATGTTGCCACTCCAGTGGGAGCAAATGAAAGCAGCCGGTTTCCTCCTTTCCAAGTCAGCCACTACAGCACCCTGAGTGTTTCCACCCCTGCAGCTCAGCCCACCTCATGTTAATGTGCTATGATGCATGGCCGTGACTGCCATCCAGGACAGCGGCCCTTTGATCTGGTCGGACTGGGCAGCTAGTTACAGTGGGAAAGAGAGAGGGAGGGCCTGTGAAGTCAGATGGTTGGAGGGGACTGGGGCTCAGCATGCCTCACAGCACAGCTTAGCTGGCTGTTTGGAAAGGCTCACCTGTTGTGTGTGTCTTTGCAGTGTCACATTATGGCTGGCTCACCACTTCCTTGCTTAATGTTGAAACCAGAAATCATTTGCATACATGTTATCGTTCCTTAAAGCACTTTCACACCCACCTTGTTCACTGCACACCAACGTAACTTTTTCTTTAGCTCATACATCATGTAACTTGTTTTGACAAGTCAAAATTAGTGATCTCTGCCTCCAAGGAACTCTCGTTAAGATTGGTTTCAGTGAGAACACATTTCTTACCATGCCCAGAACAGAGTGAGTCAACCCTTGATACGGGGATAGTGGTCTGGTGAGCTGTATTTGTATTATTAAGTAGTATTCCAACATAAAAACCCACCTTAGTCTTGTTGCGCTGAGTTGGTGCTGTGCGCATAACACACCAGCTTGCTCATCTGTACAGTTCATACATTTGTTTCATCGTGTTAAAAATGCCGTAAGTACATTGCTATGAACGGAGTTGGAGGAAATATTTTGAGAAGTTAATGAATGAATGATCGTAGCCCCACAAGATTTATTTCCAATATTTTTATCTTAACACCCTTTTCAAACAGTTTGTTGTTTCCTTTAATGTGAAGCCAGCTGAGCACAAAATGCTGGACTCTCGTGCACACAAAACTGAACAGCTCAATCTCACGAGCACAAAGGTTTCAGATCAAGGTCTGCATTGCTGTTTCTGACGTGCTCACACTGTTTGTACGTGGCGTGTGTCCACTCCTATAACTTATTGTTGTCTGCCTGGCTGCCTGCCTGCCCACAATCTGTAGTGTCACATTTCATCAAATATTTTTTCTAATTCATTAACTATATGAAAGATGGATCAGAAATGCAGCTGCAGTGCGGTGAAGAGCTATAATTTACTGTTTCAAAATATCAGGCATTTTCTAATCTATTTGCCATGTGCCACAGAACTTCATCAAGTTCATTCTGAGTGTCTGCAAAACCAGTTACCAATGTGGCATTTAGAATTTCCAGTTGAGACACTGGTAATGCAAGTTGTAAGTAATTGTGAAAGCATTTGTTGGCTTGATTATTGGTTCCTTGTTATATTTTGTATCTTTAGTGGGGGTTTTTTCAATCCAGTGTGGTTTCCCTTATTACCTGTGTGGATTCCTATATAACTTGCTTTCTTCTGTCTGTCTTGTTTATTTTGTGCTACTCTGGTTCACTTGCGTACTTGCGCAGCGCCCGAGGGTTTCCTAGGTTTTAATTAGGCACAGTGGGGCAGCACCGTTGTACCCAGAATGCCTGGATTAACTTGGGATTCAGGCTTCTTCCAAATAGCAAAATTCTGTGTGTGTGGCATTTTTTTTGGCATTTTTCTGCATTTATTATGACATCCACCGTAGAGAGAGACAGACTAGAGGGACAGATAGGGGATGACATGCAGCAAAGGGCACAGGCCAGAATCAAACCCACACCTGGCTGTGTGACAAGTGTATTTTTAGCATCGCAATAACCATGATTAATTACCATTAAACATTAAGTAACTATACTTTACCATCCTTTTTCGGGAAACCAAAGTGATCAATATATTGGAAATGAGACAGATACGGTGGTGTGTGATATCTAAGCTTTTCTGCACCAACTCTACCAATGACCTGCCCCGTCGTACAAGTGTGTGTGGTGGTTCAATGTACTGATCACCTGGCTGCCAGCTTCCTGGTTGCTGGTGCCAGAGCCAAATCCCTCCACTGTTGATATGGAGCCGGGGTTTTAGGGCAGTCCTTGACTATTTATAGATGACCCTCTCCAAGCAGTTGGGCCATTATCGTATATCTGCTTGGATTGCCTCCTTAGTCTCCACTGACTGTGCCAGCAGGGAACCCAGGGAAACTCTTCTAACATGCAATGCTTAGAGGGTCTTTCCTTTTTTTGGTGGGTTTCACTGTTCTTATTTTCATCTGTCAAAATTATGAGTTGACCACATAACACAGCCCATTCATACAAATATAAATGTAATGATCTTCACCTACCATTTTCAGTGTCTCGTGCCCTTCCCTTTTCTTTTTTTAAATAACTAGGAAAGGGCCAAAAATATGCCTATGTGGTAAAAAAAAAACAACCCCTGGATAACTTTTTGTGACGTAATCAACCAATATGAATGAATGTGAAACATTAATGACTCATTTAGAATGAATGACGTAAAACGCAGCTGATTCATAAAGTTTAAATTACATCATCGGCATTTTGTGGTCCTGATCCAGGCCTGAGCTGGAGATGGAGCCACTTTAATCAGTCTTTCCAGCTAAATCGGAACAGCAGTATTACCGTGAAATGGGCCCATCACCGGTCACTCACTACATGATGATATGACAGACTCACTTGACAGCCTCCAATGGGAGGAATCAAGGCATTAGATTAAATCTACTTCAGCCATCAACTTGGCTAAATAGAGACATGTGACCTTGTTAGACCTGTACAAGCCAAGAGCATCAAATAGATCAGTGTGGACTGCTTAGTGCTTAACGCTCAGAAGGAGCTTATCCACACTTTATTAATTCTGTTCGTCCTCAGCAGATCCCAGCTGTTAGAGTGAAGTAGTGACCATGCTGTCACGTGTCACCCACCTGGACCGTCAGTTCCAAAGCACCTCTCTGTTTTCAGGATTGTTTTTGGTGGAGCAACGAGACGAATAAGGACGTCACTGAACAGTAAAATGTGAAGTATTGGCATTGTTAGATACCACTAAGAGTATCCCAGTCAAATAGCTCTTGATACCCAGAGTGCCACTAATGGACATATAAATGAAATCTACTGGTCACGCTAGAATAAGCACTCTACTAGTCACGCCATTACCACCGCAGCCAGGGGAACGACTTAAAAGACGTCATACTTTCTTTTTTTTTTTATGGATCAGCTATCCATTATTTAACAGGCTGATTTAGTTCATGCAGTCAGGTATACACCAGCTCTTCTGGCAGGGGTCATAATCAGATTGGTTTCATCTTGAAAATGATTGCAGAGATGAGTTGTATAAGCACATCTGTGATTAGCTTTCTCTACACTGTTGATGAAGCCACATAACACAAATGATTGTCATTATTGTATTTCATGGAAACTATGTACTTATGTTTGTTGCTATTTTAGAATAATTCCTACTGAAATATTTGTTCAGATAAAGTTTGCTATTCTCTATCATGCAGTTTTCATATTGACAAAATACCAAGTAATTGGTCAAATTCTTCACCACAACCATTCGTGGTAATGTTTAAATATTTAAAGAGTGTTGCATGATATCTAAAAAAACACCCTGAAAGTTTTGAAATTGATCAAATTGCTGTTTCTCTATCAACTTGTTTTCTTTTCCGTTAGACATGCATAATTCACAGCCTTAGATCAGCATATGTCATCTTGATTTTATTTTCATCAACAGATGGCATGTTGGCGGTGATTAGCAAGAAAATAATTCCGTACAATGTGCCTTTTTTAGACAACTGAAGTAGGGGCACCAACACTGTGGCAAACAAATTAACTTTTGATTGAATCTAAAGGGCTTTCAATGTTGGCAGGAGTACAATTTCATGCCTGACATGTTTCAGCGGCTTCCTATAGGATTTTTTCATGTGTGTTATGTTGCATCTATAGCTCTGGGCTCAGGCTGTGCGACCCCGAGCACTGATCACATTTCAGTAGTGTGAGAACATCTCCAGAGCACCGGCCCTAATGGAAGTCATTTCTTCTGCCCTCCTTCCAATGCACTCTGCTCCATATTCTAAATCTTTAATACACTTCATAGCTTTTCCTCCTCCTCTCCTCACCTCTCCTCTCCTCTCCTCTCCTCTCCCCTTATTGAAGGGCAACATTGTCTCGGGCTGTGATGATGTTGCAGCCCACCCTCTTACTCCTGTCGCCTGAGAAAGGCAGCCTGCTGATACAATACGTTGGATTGTCTCACAGTCGCAGGAGACAGTGGGGTCAGCGCACCATTGAGGTTGGCTTGCAGTGAATGCCAGTTGCATTTCCAGCGTTTCTGTTTGCTGGCTTGCAATGCTAATTGCAAATAGTAGATGTTTTTCTTTATAGTCCTGTAAAATTATCTTTGTGTTGAATAATTGCAGAAACCCTTAATGGGGTACTGTATTTGATTTGATTGTCTTATTGTGTTAAATAGAGGGGAACAATCTGCAGGAGTAGTTACGACTGACTGACCTTTAGCTCAGCTGACAATGGTGATGATCGGCAATTGTGCTGTTTTGAAGTGGAAACCCTTTTGTTTCATGGGAGAATAATTCCGCTGTTGTTGTCATGGTTGAGTTGGTGGCTGTTTGTGACCTCAGAGTGGGTATTAAACCCAAGATAGAACTCACCCCAAAAGGCTTCCAACTGCACATGGCTTCCTGTGTTTGCTCTCTTTCGCCAGCAGGCGATTGTTATATTTTGTGCTTCCCATTTGTGATGACTGTGCTTTGAATGCCCTCTAGATTTCAGCCAAGTTTGATGAGTCAGCCCCCTAATGATCTCTTGTCACCGCCTCATCTGTCAAAGCCGTCATTATGAGGACAATCCTCGAGAATAGTGCAGTGCAGGTTATGTGAGTGTGTGTGTCCGTTTGCGTATGTGCATGTGCCCTTTGGGAATGACGTTGAGGAGCTATCTGGTAAATTTGGCTGTAAACTATCCTCCCCCTCTGCCTCATACACACATACTCAACATTGCACACTCTTTATATTTATATTACTTCTGTCTGATGTGTTTTTTTCCCACAGGTAACGCACACTAACTTGTTCACTCTTATCCCTCGCATCACAGTGACTGATCTTTGTATCAACTCTACCTTATCTCTGTCTTATCAGCGGACTCTCAAACAGAGATTTGAGCAATGTAGATTATTGGCAGATTCAACTAGACACAATGTAATGTGTGACAAAATGACGCAAAAACGCTTTTTTCATTCATATCTAAAACATAGAGAAAGTGGTTTCACAGTCAGAAAGACTTTTGTGTGAACGTCCCTCAGAGGACTTTGAACAGTATAGGTGCTCTGTATCTCGTTTGTATGTTTACGTTTTTCAAATCCCTGCTGAGCACGGGTCTTGCGAGGGTTCTTTAACATGGCACTGTAGTTAAAAGTAGACAAGCCAATGGTGCCTCAGTCTATGAGTTAGATCCTGTCCATTGGTTGGTAATTGACATACAAAAATTTTGAAATTAAATTTTTATTTAGACAGAGAGGGACGTCAAAATTTTCGCTGATATAATGCGCTGCTGTGAGAAGAAAACCTGGAAGAGACTTCAAAATGAAGACTTATATTTGACCTCTTAATGAAAGACCACGTGTTATGTTTATAGCTTTTTAGCACAGGCCTTCCCAATATTATTCACGTGTGAATGTGCTGTATGTTAACCCACACCTCTGCGTGACTGTGATCACGATGCATCTGGTTATGGACGACGTGTATCTTTGACATTTGTTTATTCCCCGAAAAGGCAAGTGTGCTTTGCCACACCCTAATTTGCCAGAACACTTAGTCTGGCATCACTGAAGCTGGTTAATACTGTCAAGTTGTTCCATCCACATTCTTTTGAAGGCATGCACATACCCACAAAACAGGGTGTGGTAGTTTCTAGGATCATTGTTGACGGTTGTTGACAGGTGTATTGCTCACTTTGACCAGTAGTAGCACTCTGGGTTTGGGTTAAATCATTTTGTATAGGTAAAGTAACCCGCGGCAGTTTATCTGACAGACACTGCTGAGGGAAGTATAGAATCTGAAGCGCTTTTGGTAGTTGATGTTGTTACGCTGTGCCGTTCTACAACACTAGATTGTTGTCGTGAACCTACCAGTGTGATTATTCACGTCTGCTTCACAGGACATGCAGGGCGTCTGCACTAAGCACAAAGTTGTTTTATTCTCGGTAGCATAAAAAAATGAAAACGGAAAGATTTGCATTAATGTGTAACAATTGGACTGTGATTGGAATGTGAAAGTGACGTTGCCCATTTGATCGAGAAGGGCTGGACTTAGAGGATTACATTCTTTATTTTGTAACCCCAGTCTATCGGAGTATAATGTAGTTGCAGTTTTCTAAATCTTTGCAGCTTTATTTGTACGTCAGAGGTCATCAAGAGTTGATGAACCCAGGGTCAGTAGTTTATGTTGCTGACCCAGCCGGGGAGAGTCACTTTTCTCTAGAAGAGAAAATACAAATAAAAATGTACGCACTCTTGCAAGTTTCCCATCAAACGTGTGTTATAATGCGAGGCAGTAACATTTGGATTGTTAATGTTTCATTAACATAGATTTTCTCTGATCTGATAGCTGCTAACTTACTTATGCGTGTGTGTCCACAGAGGGAATCCCTCAGGTGTACTACTTTGGTCCCTGTGGGAAATACAACGCCATGGTGCTGGAGCTGCTTGGGCCAAGTCTGGAGGACCTGTTTGACCTCTGTGATCGCACCTTCTCCCTCAAGACCGTCCTCATGATAGCCATACAGCTGGTGAGACGTGGGGGGAAGCAACAGCAACCTTGTTTTTCAGTGTCAAAATGTCCTTAACACACAGTCTTTGAGATATAGCATTAGTTACCTCTAGAATGCTCCTCAAATAACCTTCAAATGAAATTTTCCTGAAAATCATTTCATTTTAATAAACTGCCAGTATCTCTTTAAGACTAGCCTGCTTCTGTCAGAGTATTTCCTATGTAAATATCATAATCCAGCTTGTAATATGTTTAATTATGTTATGTTTTTAAATATTGGAAAGGTTATGGAGCGCTGTGGCAAGCCTTACATAAATACAAAACATCAGATGTGTGAGATTGGAGGAGGGCTATCAAAAAGAAATTAATGTATGTTGCAGTGGATCTTCATAATAATAATTCATTTACGTAATGGTGCTTTCATGAATTGCATCAGTTTGCTCATTTTTATCATCCTCATGTTTGTAGCAGCATGTTTTTGTTTTTCCCTGGGTGATTGATAAAAATGGCTCACGCTTATCTCGCAACGTCTCCTGTTTTTCTAGATAACACGGATGGAGTATGTCCACACCAAGAGCTTGATATACAGGGACGTAAAGCCAGAAAACTTCCTAGTTGGGCGGCCAGGAAGCAAGAGACAGCACACCATCCACATCATCGACTTTGGTCTGGCCAAAGAGTACATAGACCCCGAGACCAAAAAACACATCCCGTACAGGGAGCACAAGAGTTTGACTGGGACAGCACGCTATATGAGCATTAACACACACTTGGGAAAAGGTGAGTAAGGCTAACAGGGCAGTGGTTTGACTAGCAATTGAAATGGGAATAATCGAGTTTGATCATCATCTCCTCTGAACTTATGACTCTAGATACTGGATACCTGCCAACATGCTCACTTTATTCATAATTGCATAATTGAAGTTCTCTAGCTGCAAATTGCCATGCTGGTTTTGTCAGTTGGCGAAATGATGAAGTTTGCTCACACTTGTTTTGGTTCTTTCTCCAGAGCAAAGCAGAAGGGATGATTTGGAGGCGCTGGGTCACATGTTCATGTACTTCCTACGAGGTAGCCTCCCCTGGCAGGGCCTAAAGGTATTGTAGCTTATTGTTTGATAGCTACTGATACTTATCATGCCGCTGTAGTCCCCTTAATGAACGGCACAAAGATGCACATTTGCCTCCTCTTCTCCTCCGTACAATATTTTTCACATGACCTCAGGCATAGAGAGTCTGGTGTTTACCCCTCCTTTGGAAAGCAACAGCATGCTAATACACTTGTGGCATTGCACGGCTTAGTTTTGTTGAACCTGAAAACTGTGTCTTGTCTTGGAGCAATATAAGTTCTCAGCCACAGCCACATACATAAACTATAAACAGTTAGTTTAAATTCGTGCTGTTGAAAATGAGATGTTGAGATCACGTGTAGCTTAGGTAAGTGATAGGAATCAATGGGCTGTCCTGATGGAGAAAATACATGAAGCAGAGTTCTCCCAAAGGGCAGTTGTTCAGGAGATGATTGTATTTTTTCCACCACCATCACCACCATCTCCCACTGAAAACAAAAAGACACTCTTAACTGAAACCGTGGTATGGCAATGGTTAATGCTCTCTTCCTGGAGATGAATTTACTTTACATGTTTTCTGGGGCCACACACCAGCCGACTCCATTTTCATGGCGGGATCCACCGCGAGGAGAATACTGTATGTGGTGTTCCCTGTTCCGGTAATGTGACAGAAGGAGAATTAATCATTTGATGCCTCACAATTTTTCTTCCTCCTAGGCGGACACTTTGAAGGAGAGGTATCAGAAAATTGGAGACACCAAACGAGCGACGCCAATTGAAGTGCTTTGCGAAAGCTTTCCTGGTGAGTAGAACTTGGGGTGGGGTAGTTCATTTCCTCATTATCTGCATGTTTTTAATGCTTAAAGTTGCTTTTTGTTTTGGTACAGAAGAGATGGCCACCTACCTGCGCTATGTGAGAAGGCTGGACTTCTTTGAGAAGCCTGATTATGACTACTTGAGGAAACTCTTCACTGATCTGTTTGACAGGAATGGATACGTCTTTGACTATGAATATGACTGGGTCGGCAAACCACTTGTGAGTAATCATTTGAAATGCAGAAATACATGACTGAGCCTTTGGAAATATTTTAGTTTATGCTTAATATTCTTTGACATTTTATTAACCTTAATAATCCTTAATTTTGTGCTTTTAGTTCTTGACAATGATGTCTTGGGGTTGTAGGGCTCATAGCACCGTGTTGACAAGACCTCCTCCTATATCAATGTGATAGTTATGAGAGTGCATCCTAAATCTTTAGTAGTTTTAGCTGCTGTGGGAAAAGATGCAGTATATAGTTTTAAGCATAAACAGCCACCTCCAAACATCCAAACATCCAGAAAGTAATGGAAAGTTGTGAAATACACGTTCACTTGAAGGGGAATTCAGTCTGCCAGGGATTTTGACACAACAGGTTTTGTTTATGTAGCTCATGCCTTCTTCAGCCTTCTCCTTGCACGTCACTAAAAGTTGACAACATTGATATATGACAGGACTGCTTGCATCATTTTCCTAGGAATGTCAGGCCTGACACGAGTTATGCAAAAATCCCAGATGGATTTGTAACATGAAAAGTGAAGGACGATCACTTGAATGTACAAAATGTTCTTTTTTATATATATATATACATTTCGTTGAGCTTTTCTTTACCACAGTGGTTTTCTCCTGCAGCCCACACCAATAGGCCCCATCCCCAGTGACACGCCCCTGCAGCCCAACAGAGAAAAAGCACAACAGCAGACCAAAAACCAGGTAAGGTTAAACGCATCATCACACAACACCAGACCAACAACCCCTCACTCAAGTTCCCCTGCTGGTCTACTCTGACTGTGCCCACCTGGGATCAACTTCCTGGAGGAAATGTCTGCCACCCATTTCCACTTCTCCTTTGTTATAATTGCTGCCTGTCTACATTCTGATGGCTTTAAAGTTAAGTCATCTTACCCTAAAGTCAAAACCCCAAAGCAATACACAGTTGATGGATTACTATTGGACAACTATGTTGACTTTGCCAAAATGCACCGTCATGATGCAGGCTTGGCATCACCTTTCCACTCTAAGCGTTAGTCATTGCATGCATGAGCTGAAAATGCAAAGTGCATTATTCACACCGGTAATGACGAGCGACATGCTTAGTGTGTGACAACGTGTAGACCGTCTTTCCCTTTTAATGGCATGCTACCTCAGCCTTGTACTGTGATTTTTAACAGCTTGGCATGAATGATAACAATTAATACAGCTCCTATATTAGAAGAGATTTGGTAGGCAAGGTGAGGTCATGGCACAAATCATTTTGTTGTACTTGATGAGTTAGACTCCTACCAGCAGTACATTAAATTTTATGATTGACCTATTACTGTGGACTCTAGCCTCTATTTATTGCTCTCCACTTAATGTGATTGGTTTTTGAGACTCGCAAAGCATTTCCTTCTGTGCCATGCTTGTGTCTGCAGAAAAGTGAAACATCTTTAATAAAACAATTAAAACAGTCCGCAGTGTGATAGACATACAGCGGCAGGTTTATATGTTGGTGTGAGGACAGGATGATAAACAATGCTTCATTGATAGGTTTATGTCAACGAGGTGATTTTTGACGATGAAGACAATGATTCATTTATTTGGTGATTACATGCATATATTACATACTGTATACACACTTTGTAATCGTTGAGGATGTAGATGAAGTAAAGCCCAACGGCCCGTGGCCCTCAAATAAAACAAAAACTACAAAAAACTTAGAACAAGACAAGCAGGCAGCGAGCACCTCATTAAAAGTTACACTATGGAGTATATGTTCCATGGAGTGACCTTAAATGCTCTTACAACAGCACATAATTTCATCGGCTGTTCCCCAGGACAGCTGCAGAATACAAAAATGTTTCTGCCCGCTTTGCTTCTGACCTTCTAAATCAAGTCACAACTCCTTATTTTGTACGCTCTCCCATGTGGTATACTCATTTATTAATGGGTAACCTATGTGTAAATGCCCATTAAATATCCCAATTCAAATAACTCTGGCCTGCCTTAAAGTGTACTCGATGATCGATTCATTTACGAGTTTTTATGGGGTTACAACAATAAGCACGCTCGTATGTAGGCTGTAAAATGACACCCATCAGTTTTACGATCTGACTGCAAAACCAAACTGATTGAAAGACCTAAATCACGTAAGGACAGCTGAAATAAATGGGACTGTCAGAATGAAGATAGGGCTCAAAATAAGAAAGCCGTGTCCCCCGGTGCAAACAAGTGGAACGCTTGTGATTGTTGTCTGTCGTTGGCGCTTGTGACAGTTCTGAAGAGTCAATTTAACTTTGCGAAAATCAAAACGGTCGTATTGGAAATCACCCACCGCGCTGGACGAATGAAAAAAAGACAAACCGTGGTCCAGGTGTGCCGGTGGCCTTGTTTGTGACCTGCGGAGGTGACACCTGTGTGATCAAGGCCGTTTATTTTCTCCTGCATGTCTTTATTAGTGTGTTGATCTGCTTCACATAAATTTTTGCTTCCTTCGACTCCTCTATTAACGTAGTTTGTCTTAACAAGCCTGCTTCTGCTTGGGAGATTTCTTCTATAATTTTTTTGTTTGTGTTTGTTTCTTTTGTTTGTTCACTCCCCTCCTCCCTCCACACCTTTCCTGTCACATGACCTGGCCCCCCCTCCACCTCCCCTCTCCCCCTCACGTCATCTCCACCTGCCTCTACACTTTTTTGCTCTTTGCGTCAGTCGCCTGAGCCCAAAGGAAGTGAGTCTCAGCCCACTCCGGTGACCAATAAGGAGACTCTGGGGTCCCACCTCACAGCTGAACGGCTGGGGGGCTCTGTTCAGGTACTGCTGCTGCTGCTGCTGCTCATATGGCTAATGCATGAAGCCGCATGGCTCTGTTTGTATCTGTCCCACCCCACACACTGAACCCCCC
>OMNV01013131.1:0-26720 GCA_900303265.1 Brotula barbata
AAGTCCAATTAGATTTCTCAAGGCTGACAACAAATACATCTGGTATGGCTACAGACGGGTTACATGTATCCTTTAAAAACTCAAAATTAGCATTTAAGAAATGAGGTTGGTTAAAGCAGACTTTACAGAGACACCCTTCATGCTTGATCTTAGTCAATTGGCAAAATAATTAAGACTGCCATTGTATCAAAGCAAATATTCAAAGTTCCCTCAGGATGTTAATTGATGTTAGCACAAAGGATGCAGAGAGAGAAGAAGTATATTGATGCAATCTGGTGTAATAATTTTTAAAAGACTGTAGTACCTGCAGGGTCATCCTTTCAACAAAAATAACCTTGTCTTAATCTGATTGAATCACCTACCCACGAACCCTCTGATAGGCCTTTTTGTAAACCCAGGTAATAAAATGTGATCCCAGTGTCTGGATATGAGACGGACTTAGTTTTCCATCATCATTATCTGGATGAATGATTAATTTTTTTCCATGAACAGTCACTGCCCACGTTCCAGGTGCAAGTATAAATTCACGGCAAATTGCTACTCACGTTAAAAATAAATATGAACTAAAACAAGCAGAGTGCGATGTGTTAAACGCTAAAGTATGCTGCATTCGACACAGTGGTCGCAGAAGGTGGAACCCCTTTTCAACCATGCCAATTTGGGGGTTAGTGTGCATCAAAATAGAGCAGGCACATTTGCCTCACACAGCGTTTGGATTTATACGGTGATGTGTGAAAGTCAGGAAGGGCTGAATTTCTCAAACTCTGAGTCTTTCAAACACCGTCTGCACTCCAGAGAGAAATGAAAGTGTTCGCCTTCTACGCCTTCTGTACCCCAGCGTACAATTACTCTTGAAACCACGTCCCCTTTGAAAGTTACGTAGTTTCCGATTGGGTCTCCAAACGATTGAGATTTGTTGCATCCAATGAAGCATATTGGGGCCTTAAAGCTTTCAGACTGTGAACGAACTTCACATCATGGATGTGTCCCAGCCGTATGTATTTAATTAACCACCTGTTACAGCAATCAGTCACAAACCAGAAAGGACAGAGTTATGATCACAATGTGCTGTAATTGTCAATTTAAGGTGTAAATACTTGCAGAACACAACGGCGCTCAGTATATGGGTAACGCAATGTCATGCTTAAGCAAGGTGTAAATTGGGCTTCATGTATCACGTCACACAACACTGAGTCTGTACCATATCCTGCTTCTCGTCCCACTTCACTCTGGACAAAAGCAATGACTCCAATCCCAGTCGCCAGCAGGCCATTCCTGAGCCACGAGAGGAAACCTGTAATAGAATTAAAGCCGCAATGAACACCGGCCATTTTACAGTTTGCATGGACATGGTACATGCATACGATACTGTCATTACTGCTGTCACTCACTCTACACTCTGACTTTGTTAAGCTGTATTGCAATTATGGGAAAAATGAAAATCTGCTGTTCACACTTTCTTTACTATATTATGTTCTCAAGCACTGTGGTTTGCTCAAAAGTCCATTAGTGTCTCCTCTGCTATTACTCTATATCTTATCCGTGGATTGCACTTCTCTATTCATTCTACATCACAGGATTATTAAAATTACTTTAAGCCCATGACTTCCTACACTGATTCCTTACTTGAAATTTCTTATACACATATACTAAACCACAATTATAATATTAACTATAAGAATCCTTGAATTGATCCTTGTTCATTTCTTACCCTTTACTTGGGCAAACATAATTCGAAACTGACACACAAGGAGAAGAAAAAAGTGAATTTCTAGGTGTGTCCTGTCCCTGTCATGGTGGGCATTTTAGGGACTCATTTCACAAATTAGTTGTACATATGTCCCACTCTTAACATTGTTTAGCCCTGACTTTGAATATTCTTCCACATCCCTCAGACACATAACGCACACTGGTTATCTGTGAACTGTATGTTGTGGTCACAGTACTTGTGCTGAATGTAATAATAAACGTGATCTTTACCTATTTCATGAGACTTTCTCAGCATCTGAAAAATTAGAAAATAAAGGTATAAGGAAGATCAAATGCAAATGAACATTGTATAACTGAAGAGCATTAATGTCACAATACACCAAAAAAGGCAAAAACGCTCATTAAAGAGGCTGTTATATGTTAAAAGATATCTTACAATACAGTACAAGACTGATGCGGAGTGTGAAACGGCAGAAAAGGAAAACCCAAAGTAAAGCATGCCTAACATTGAAGATGCTCATTCTGGGTGTCTTCTTTTCCTCCAGGTTGAACCTACCAAAGCGTCCGCCTTGTCCAGGTCTGTCAGGAGGTACCGCTGCTGCTGCTGCTGCTGCTGCTGCTGCTGCTCCGGCCCCCGGTTCTTCCCCCATGTGCCCCTCTCTCCCTGCTGCCGCAGCCGAGCCGAGCCGGTCAGCCTCCTCAGCGGGGCTCTGAGGCACGGAGGCCGGACGATTTTCACTGTCTGGATCAAGTGGGACAACACCTGCGGCAACTGCCTTCTCCTAAACAAACCGAGAAAAGCCATCACATCACTACAAGCTGAGGAAAACACGACATCCACGTGATCTGTCAACTTCAACCCGGAACAGCACCGCTTCCGGCGAGTCAAGGTAAGCAAAAATACTGCAGTGCCATCACGCGGTCGTCTGCTGTTGGATTCACTTTAAATAATAATAATAATAATAAGGATACATTAAACTAAATGTGACTACTCACTTATTTAATTTTCTTTTCTCAACACATTCGTACGGCGACATTTTCTGTGTTGTTCTCAGTAAAAAACACAGCCTGTGATTGCATATTTCAGCCGCTGGAGGGCGCCAGAATAAAGTATAACAACACAAAGGCTATGATAGGTCATGGATGGGATACAGGGGAAGATGTCGTTTTCCTCCTCCTCTTTTCACACACACGCAGACACACACTGCAGGTCAGTATTCTATCAGGCAATATAGTTTGACTCGGTAACCCTGAACATTGGCAAATCACTGTCGTGTGTGTGTGTGTGTGTGTGTGTGTGTGTGTGTGTGTGCGTGTGCGTGTGAGAGAGAGATATTTCCCCTTTTTAAATATATGCATTATTTAGTAAACAGTTTACAATATTTATATATATTTTTATTTTATCTTATCTTCTTCAGATGAGTCAGATGAGGTGGTTTGGGCACCTAGTAAGGATGCCCCCCGGTGGCCTCCCCAGGGAGATATTTCAGGCACGTCAACTTGGTAGAAGGCCCCAAGGAAAACCTAGGACACGCTGGAGGGATTACATCTCTTAGCTGGTCT
Source organism: Brotula barbata (assembly GCA_900303265.1). Lineage (NCBI taxonomy): Eukaryota > Metazoa > Chordata > Actinopteri > Ophidiiformes > Ophidiidae > Brotula > Brotula barbata. The sequence goes on from OMNV01013131.1 coordinate 3,274, forward strand.
GGGAACGCCTCAGGAACCCCCGAGATGAGTTGGAGGACATGGCCAGGGACAGAGAAGTTTGGGCTGATTTGCTCAGTCTGTTGCCACCACAACCCAGACCCAGATAAGCGGGTCTGGGAGGAAAATGGATGAATGGATGGATTTTTAATTTCAGTGTCCTATCTGTAAACAGATATTTAGCAATAGCCTTTTGAAATTGAAATAGAGAGAGAGAGAGAGAGACCTGCTGCCACGCTGCTATATGTAAGTTAGGGGCCCCTTCCTGCCACTGTCAGAATGCAGAAGGTCTTTTGTTTTTTTCAGCCCTCTGGGACCCAGGAAGACCACGCCTGTCGTACCTGATTGTTTTGTGTGAGTAGCACAGTGAACTGCACAGTGGCCTCATGCGTGTGTTTGTATTTGTGTTTTTGAAGTGGTGTGTTTAACTGAGGGCCAAATCTTTGATGTGATGAGCAACTGACCGTCTGGTCTCTCTCACGCCACTGTCCATGACACAATGGGACACACACACACACACACACGCAAATCTGATACAGATAACGGATTTCCTGTCGTAACATTCTGCTTTTTCAGTGACCTTTGCCTTGTTCACAGATATTTCCTACACTGAGAGATTCAATATACTGACATTCTTCTAACAACACGTGTACTTTAGCATGGTTTCTAAAAGATCTGGTAACATTATAGCAGCAAGAATATTATAATTCTATACACATTATCATCATGATAGAGATGCAACTTTAAAATAACCAAAACATTTCTTTGAATGTGCGTATAAGTCAATAAGCAATAAGTGAGCAATTCAGACTGTTATTTTTGTCACATGATCATGATAAGATTACTGTAATACTCATCCAGCTTCAGTGGGTATGGTCCACAATATACTTCTTTTACACGTGTGTGTTTACATATGTATGGATCTGTATCAAGATAGATAGGAAGGCTTTCATCCCAGCAAATGAATCCCTGTCTTACTTCAGTCCTCTTTCCTTCGCTCATTCTATTTTCCCCTTTCTCTCATTTCCTCTCTCCCTCTGTATTGCGGGCATTGTCCAGGACAGGATTATCCTTTGATGTTAAAATGTATTGTTGTTTCTGTGTGATTTCATTTCCTTCTTTTAACATAACAACAACATGATGCAATTTTATTTTTAAATGCATTGTTGGGGCCTTTTTAAACCCCAATCTTAAATTTGTTTAACATTTTCTTGCCTAGCAAATCCTCATGCCAAAAACAAAAGACTTCCCACCCACCTCCTCATTTCTTTGTCTCAAAGGAGATGTATTATTTTTATCATCCATTGCTCACAGTTCTTTTCCGATCTCATCCTCTTTCTAGCTCTCCACCCCCCTCCTCTTTAAAAAGAATAAAAACATATTGCCGATGACATTAGTGGTGCTTTCTATTTTTGAAGGGTTCATCTGAATGGCATGACCCTGGTCATTGGCATTACCATGCATGAAATAAGAGCTTGTATTTCATACCCGCTGCTGCCAGGCAACAGCAGCAACGTGCACAACTACTGCAAACAGTCATAGTGACACAGCATTTTCCACTTGTCAGAATGTGACCTAAATATGTAAATGCATAGAATAGCACCACTGAAAGGTAAAAATCCTTACCATTTTGATCTGTGTTACAAATCTGACACTAAAATGTTTGAAGTTAGTGGTTTTGAAGCCAGACTGGGCTTTTAAATCGGAAGTAAGGAAGTAGGCTATGTGGACTATTTGTTGTCCTCTCAGCTTGATTCCTTGAGGGAGAGAGAGAGAGAGAGAGCGAGAGAGAGAGAGAGAGAGAGAGAGAGGAGGAGGAGGAAGAAGAGGATGAGGAGATGTGTATACGTGCAGAGTTGCACTCGTCATGTTATTCAGTCTGGGGGATTCCGGCCAGCTGCGTCGTGCACTGACCTAAACACTGTTTTTCAGTCCCCAGGATAAACAAGTGTGCAAGTGTTCGAGGTACAAGTGTCAACTGCTCAGCAGAGATATGACATACTGCCTCCAATACTGGGAGTTGTCAAGGAAAATAATATGCATAACATGTTGTGCACAGCATAAATATAGAATAAAATCAAAACACTTCACAGAACACAGGCATATGTAATCCAGTAAAAATGATGTAATCCCATTTTATGTATTGGAAGATATTGTGACACAAAATACAATAATGTGTAACATTCCAGGATATGGGATGAGAAGCTGGGAAGCTGAGTTATGTTATGCTGCAGGTGTGTGAATGTGTGCCTCTGAGCTTGTTTTTTCCCTTTAATTGTAGCACAGCTTTCCTTTAGATCTGCTGGTACACAGGAATCTTGATGTATTTTCGTCAGTTTTTGTTTTGTACATAACTCTCACGTTGAATGCATTGTTGTGGCCTGTGGTATTTGCTAATGGCTTGTACATGTGTGTGTCTGCGTGTGAACACTTATTTTCGTACCAACGTCTGCTGTAATCACTCTGTCCCAGACATTATGAGTTGCCCAAATGTTGCCACGGTGTAATGCAGCACCGGTGACCTTGTGCTTAATGCGATACGTTGGTGGGTTCGAGGGTCTCCAGTTTAATAAGATTGTTGTATGTTATGGCCCAGTTGGTAAAGCATCTGAGCCCTCCTCAGGTTTAGTAATAAATAAATAAATAATCCAGTAATAATTAGAAAAAAAAAATCTTACATTAATTAATGTATCTGGGTTGTGAGCTGCAGCCACTTAGTAATGCTCAGAATATCTATCCTGGCCACACCCCCACACCATAACATTTACTACGGCTGTAACCACCTCTACATTTCACATAACCACACAATATATCTTTCAACACCACCCAGTGACACACACCACAAAATTCTAACTTACACACCCAAGTGTCTGCATGGAGTAACAGCCTGTCTACGATATTATTGGTGATCCACATTTCTTATTTGGTGTGTGTGTTTGTGCATTACCTCTACAACTTTAATTCAGCTGAATGTTTGCACCTTGTTGTGAAAACCTTGTGAGCGCCGGCTTGGATTCCGGGGAAGCATGTGCAAAGGCTCGTGCGTTTGTGTTATGTGTGTGTCTGGGTAGTATGGCTTTATAACTCCACCCACCACAGTCTGGGAATCTTTAATATGACCTGACAGATGATTACCTCTCAGTCTATACTGGATCAATGCGGACGTGTCTGTGTGTTCTATACATGCATTTACATTGACAGTGGGCATTAATGTAAAGCCGGGGCCCCCCGGAACACAACATGGCTGCTGTCCAGCTCTGTCTGTGCTGGAGGAATGAATGGCTGTGTCGTGCAGTCTTGTGTCAAAACACCTCCCCTGTTTCTATAAGCCCCCGTAGTGAGGCAGTAATCCCTCAGCCTCACAGCAGTATGAGCATTATCACAACACATGACCTCACTTCCTCATGTTCATAGATGTACGGGACATAGGTGGATGACAGTATAGGCAGCTTCAGTATTGTTAGTACCCGATGTTTCATCACTACAATGGTTAATGCTTACCAAAGCAAAAGTGATGGATCATTTTAAACTTGGAACGTTTCATATTATTTCATAACTTTATTCAATTGTTGCTGTCTTTGCCACTTTATTTGATTTTCCCTTCATTTGCCACTTTAAAACCTTACTTACAGACTGACTTTTACTCTGTATCCTTAAAACCTGTAGAATTTATTTGCTTAACAACCAACTTACTTCTTCCCTTCATCTATCTTTTAAAGGCTGCTTTGTCAATGCTGGTACAGCACTTTGGTTCAACTTGTGTTTTTAAATGTGTTATATAAATAAACCTTCACCCAATTCCAATTTTTACTATCCAAGGTTTCTGCTGATCCATAAAAAGTCTGAAATGTGTTTCTATTAACATAAGGCCTCATTTGTTATTAAAAGTCTTAAATCCATCTTCTCTCTTAAGTAAACAACATTATATTTACTTCTTTTTTTTTTTGCTGACTGCATTGTGAAATCTCAGGAAGGAATGTAGACATTTTGTCTATTTTGAAGTCGCACAGACGAGTATTACTGGAACCAACAGCAGTTATTTGTGTTTGGAGGGGACACTAATTCCAGGTTGTAAATGCAGCTGGCAGACTTTTGGGAAAGAGGAACTTAAAATGAAAACTACCTGATAAACCTGCTGTTGCTTTGTGCTTGAAACCTGTTTTAAGAAGGTGACAATGAGCCCCGTTTGGTCACTGTGCAAGAAGGGATTTAAACCCAACACAACGGGAATCAAATGGGTGGATTCCAACCTGCAGTGTGAAACCCACGAAGCAGCTGTGAAACCCTGTTAGGAAACACCTGGAAGCATGCTGTGACAAAGCACCGGTCCTATAAATCTACCGGTTTTCAGAGCTATTTCCTGACTGAAACCTACAGCACCCTAAAGTGTGGTTAAGACAAACTGTCCCCCATTGACAGACTTGGATTGATGCCTAACATAAATGATTACTTCCTCATGGATGTCAACAAAGATATATGCTTTTGGCCATATGTTAAAAAATGTAAGAAATTGTTCTTAAGTTTCATTTTGTCCTTAGTGGCGTGTAAAGTACTCAATTTACCACTGAAACAGTAGCATGCTCGACAGTATCACAAACCTTGCGTTGGAGTGTTTCTGATTCATGACAGTAGGGTCGGAATGAGTCAGCTGTGTTCATCCAACTTCATAACATCTCCAAATATGAAGAATTTATGGACATCATCACAATCCGTGCCTTCCCCATCTTTGTTTTGCTACTTCGCGCATGCTATCGGTGGGAGGAGGAGGGTGGGGGGGTCAAACGTAGTAGCAATGTGGTCACATGGCACAGAGAGAGAGAGAGAGAGAGAGACAGCGAGAAATTGAGGGCAGCTACGGTCACATCACTTTTACCGTGTCGGTATATCCCTGCGAGCTTTCCGTCACCCGGGTTGCTCTCTGTGTGACGGCTCTCCTCTCCTCGGGCTGTTATTTATCACCGCCGACGAAATGGGATGGGGCGCGCGCACACACGAGCAGGACGATCCCGGAAATAACATGCGTACTCTCAGCCTGTCACGTAGGCTCACTGTGGATTTGCATGGCCGGAGACCGTGGTAGGTAAGAGCCGGCTGTGATCTCCAGCCTAAGGGGAACACAGGGCGCTTAGGTGGACTGTAAAGGTTTTAGTTTAGTTGAGTTTAATGTACACGTTTAGCTGTCTTGGGTGATGTTGTATGACTAGCTTAGGGGTGCTGCATTCATGGGTACTTCCAAGGCTACAAATTACCAGTGACGATCAACCAGGTGGCTTCTTAAATGCATTAAATGCAAGTTAACTTATTATTTTACTGAGCAAAATAATAAGTTAACTCGCAGATTCATTACTAGCGCTGTCAGTAGTATATTCCCGCTACTTTTAATTGGTTTAATTCCGCTGAATCTCCTCACTCAGTCTGATAATTGGCAGTGTGTATCCCGTGATTACACGTGATTTGACCTGATTGTTTTCAGATTAATTTCTGTCACGGCGTACATTCGGCCCTCTGTCGTATGTTTACAGACGATGTATCTTTTAAAACTCACACCAGCGTTATTGCCTAAGAAGGGTCCAAGGGTCCAACCAAACACAGTATTGTATTATATTCTAATGAAGTTATCGTGTTGCTGCAAAATATAAGATGAAATACACTAAAATCAACTCTGAGAACAAGGGACCGTCTAGAAGTGACTCTGATGTTGGGTTGTGACCAAGTGGCCTCTGGAATGTCCTCACTCTGGTTGTGTCTGATGGGCTGTAGGATTGACTTTCCAGATTGGATGACCTAGCGCTAAAATATAGTCTAACCTGCAGCCTTGGAAAAGTGTGCCAGTGTATCTTATTTCTCACATGGGTGCCTAATTTCTAGACGATCCCTTGCGGACAGCAGCAATTCGGATTACATTTTGGCATATCTCAAACCAAATTCTCTGGCGACAGGATATTTGATTTGGTGAATACCTGGTGTTTACGTGAAGTCCGTGGACCCTGTCGAAGCTTGGCCAACGTTGTGTTTATTGAATATTTGTTGGCAGGTCGAACAGGCATTTCCTCGAATGGGTAACGTAATGACACTAACTTTACCGCGGTGCCTAACGTGGATGAACTGTGACAAGTGGCCTACGTGGTGCTATTAATAGGGCTAACGTGTATCATTTTCCCCTCCACAGACATACCGCAGACTCTCAATGTTTATAAAGCGAGAGCGAACGAATACACAGCCTGAGAGTCACAATTCAGCGGAATGGATGAGGTGAAAACACACGGAGCGGGAGGTGAAACTTCCCGCCGCTGCAGTTCGGCTCCTCTCCGTCACAGAAAGCAGAGGCTCGGCTAGAAAATGAAGCCGGGACGCGAGCTACGTGCACATCCAGCAGATGACGGCATGACATGGAGAGCCTGGGACACGCGGACCTTTTAAACCCACGCGCCTCCCACGGATCCGTCACACTTTCAGTCTCACAGGAGAGAGGAGCGACCGACCAGCAGCTCGCCTGTGGACCGGCTGATCTTAACCTTCCGTGTCGAGCGGACATGGGGCTCAACGGCTTCGGAAGCACCACAGCCGTGGAGCAACTGGCGGGTCTGGCCTCTCAGAGCGGATCCATTGGAATCGCAACCCGAACCAAAAAGTCTAAAACCGGCGTGCCCTTGGATAGCAGCGAGGCAGCGTATCCATCCGCCACCGTTGAGGGGAGCCACACAGGCGTTTTGGCGCACACACCAAACTGTCACCCTGCTCAGATGAAGGGGATGGCGGTGGTACCCGGCAGCCCTGTGTGCCCGCTCTCCAACAGAGGCTTTTTGGCGGAGAACGGGGAGAGGGCTGCCCACGAGAAAGGATCTTTGATGATGATGAGGAGGATCAATGGTGACCTGAAAGCCAGACAGGTGCAACAATACAAACGGAGGAGTGGGGACAGCCGGGATGTGGGCTCAAATATACTTCAAGCTCTTATGTGCTCACCAGAATTAGGAAATTCTGGGGACCCAGAGTTGACATCCGGAGATTCAGTGACTTTGGATTTCAAAAGGAGACGGCTGGCAGATGAAAATGCCAACAAAGCGTCAGAGGGACCCAGAGTGGCCCGAGTTTTTGTCTGTAGGAATCAAATGAGCAGCAGTGACACGCGCTGTGCCAGTGTGCAGTCCCCCTTCACCCTGTCTGACCCCCATAATATTCAACAGAAAAACGGACAGGTGGCATCCCTCTGCCCACCAGCTGCGCTTGGCCAGACCTCCCCAGTGGAGGCTAACAGTATTCCAACTCCACCACCGGGCGCAGGGCCTGACTGGTCAGCGGAGCGTATTGCCCAGCAGTACATCATCCCCTGCATGAAGTACTATGGCATCTGTGTGAAGGACAACTTCCTGGGCTCTGAGCTGGGTGACATGGTTCTGGAAGAGGTGGAGACTTTGAACCGCAGCGGAAAGTTTCGGGGCGGACAACTCGTCAGCCAGAAGAATATTCCTTCTCGGAGCATCCGGGGCGACCAGATCGCCTGGGTGGAGGGACACGAGCCGGGGTGCAAGAACATTGGGGCCCTGATGGAACACGTAGATAAGGCCGTCATGTACAGCGCTGCCAATGGACAGCTCGGGAACTGTGTCATCAACGGGCGTACCAAGGTGAGAGCAGTCAGGAGACAAGTGATTGGGTCCTGGGGTATATGGGAATATGTTTACTGCAGTGTGAGTGTTGATTGACAAGTCCCGAGCTTGCATGGTAAAATGTCCTAATAATTTTACATCGGCTACATTCATTGAACATAAGCGATTATTTTTGACAGCCAAGAAAGGGAGCTCTATTTGACTCTAGATTTGAAACTGAGCTCTGTGTCGCAGACGTCAGATGTGAGCAGAGGTGTCTGGAATTGGTAGAAGTTTATTTACAAGTCACGGTAACACCTAAGAGTTTCAGTTTTAAATACAAGGCTCAGAGGTGGTCTGTCAACTCCTGTTAGTGTTGACATCTCTGTCGGCTCCTTTTTCTGCTCTGCACTGTCCTAGTTAGTCTTTAACGTTGACATATGGGAAGACACACTCACACACACACCCCCCAGAGGGAGGGTAGAAGAGCTCCTTCTGTTTCCGTCCTATGAGAACTGGATGAGGCTGTGGGCTGCACCTTCCTGCCCCACTTGCCCTGTACCTGGATCTGCCCTCATACCTTGTGCCATATCTCCTCTGTCATCACTATCTCGCTATCTTTGAAGACAAATCTTCAGTCCAGTTTTCACCCATACACACACAGCCCTTTCACAGAGAGGGTTTGGTAGGAGACTTTAGTGTACAGCAGTGTTTTGGTTCATCATATTTGCTGTCCTCACATCAGTTTTACCCTGTCAGCCATATGTTTTCTCTTTATATTGACTGAATAACATAGATGGCTGGGTCCAGTGTACAATTTTATAAATATATTCACCATTGTTTGACAGCATTCAACAGGCACCATCATATATCCATAAGAAAAGGTAATTCCCTCACCCCTCCCGTCCCCTGTGAGCATGATGGCAGGCAGGCCTATTGAAGGCTATGGGGAATCACTGCATCGTGTATTTTTGTACATGGCTCAATCACACTACTGCCATTATTGAAGTATGGACAAAACTGTGGAGTGTTGTGTGCATGTAAACATAGTGATGGAGTGTGTACACAGCCACTCCCGGCTCTGAGGTGCTGGTTGCAGTTAATCTCTACCCGGTTTCCAAATTTCCACTAAGGTTATTCCAGTAAACCGGCAAGAACAGTACGATCAATTGGAAAACAGGTTAAGTAAACAGTCGTTTTCGCTTGTCTCTTATCTCTTTTCTCCGTTTAGATGTGTTTTTACAAGTGACACGGCCTCTTATCAGTTTAGAGTTAACCCTTAAAAATCAGCCGAGACTGTTGCCAAACCCTGTGTTTTAATGGCTACTGTTTGCACTCCTGATTTATAACATAGCAGAAAACAGTACAGATCAGTGTTGAATAAAAGTACTTCATATTTTTTCGGCAGTAGCAAGTTGAATATTTGTTTTATCCTGTTTGTTTTTTTGTTTATTTAGCAGATGCAACAATCATCAAATATATTGTGCCAGAGAGTGAACCTGCAACTTATCCGTATCGGATGAAGTCAGAAAAACGGCGCATCTTATACAATACAAAATATTAGATTTTTGCCTCCTACAGTCTGACACAGGTCAAGCTTCATTAAGGACGTTATCTCCCATGTGGAAAAGAAATCCATGATGTTTTCATCAGATGTGTAAATAATTGAAACCATTCAATCCTTATTGCTCCCCATGGGGAAATTAAGTAAAAGCTGTTCTATTAGTCTGGCAACCACAGGAGAGCTGAAAACCTTCAACAAAGAGAATGTGCAGTATTTTCACTGGAAAGTAGACATAATTCACATCAAATGTCTGTGATTAAATTAGCACACCCATGAAAAAGTCTGACGTCCGTTAACTGGAAAATTCACTGCGGTCTGATGTACCAGAGCTGCCAGGGTGGATCCAGGGTTGATCATTTGCCAGCGAAGTCAATGAGCAGAGCGCAGACTTTCTCTGAGATCATATCAGGTGTATGGATACTGGGATTTGCTGTTTATTAATAATAAATAGCCGCACCTATAGTAAGAAATTGGATTATAATAAGGCTTACTGTGCATATAGACATATGCTGTTGCAGTGATTGGTGAAAGTGAAACACTGTCATCACTGGAAAATTGTATTGTTGGACTGCTGGTTTCATACAGATGATTGCCAGTTCTGGAATATTGTGCTGTTTATTAACATATTAGTATTTGGTGTTGTTTGTGCTCTGTTTATTTAGCATTAATGCCCACTAAGGTGTTGTTCTCCATTCTGGCATGAGAAATTCCCAGGCAAATCTGTAAAATTACCAACCATCCCAAGACGTCATCCACCTTTGACCAAGTCCACGCTGCGCTGTGCAGAACATCCAGGCTGGTATTTCCTGTTACCAGGTGTAGGAGACAATAGATACAATAGATACGGTGATGAGGTATGAGCGGGAGACAAAGAGAAGGGGTTGGAGGACTGAAGGTATATAGAGAGTCGCTGTGCTTCTTTGTGTGCTCCTCTTTGAAGAGGACTACCACCTCGTCTTTTCTCTTACCCGTACCATGATATCTTTACCTTCTTCTTGGTTTTTATGGTATGACCTTGTTTTCCTTCCCCTTGTCCTTTACTTCACCTCACCCTCTTTCTCCATCATCTAATAAGCCCCTTGCTTGTTACTTGGACAAAATATTTCCCTGCTGTTGCCTTGGTAACAGGCCCATACAGAGTAGAGCTCTGCATTGTGTATTAGACAGAAAGAGAGGAGCTGGCAATGCCCAGAGTGCTTCCTCACCAGGGCCGGGTTGTAGTCTGCGTTTCATCCTGGAGGAGCTACTGTGCACTGACTATGAGATTGCAGTACAGTAGACAGAATTGTAGGGTTACAGTGATATTCTTTCATGAAGTACAAGGATTTTCAGGGAAATTACATCTGAATTAGTTTACTGCCGTGTGCCGGGTGAAGCATTTTTCGCCACATTTTCTCGTTTCTGTAGGCCAAAGAATGGAAGCTTTGGGATCCTCTGATATTTCTTCTATAGAGCTAAGATTGAGATCGTGCACGCAATAATGAAAGCTAAACGTAATTTCAGGATTCTCAAGTAGAACAACGCCCTGGTTACCATTTCCTGCGTGTTTTGGCAACGGTTACCATATTAGTATCTCGCTAAGCACGTCACTTCATGTACAGTATTTGATACAGACATCCATGTCTTCCATGCAGGTCTATTCTTCAGACTATGGGACTACTACAGACCTGATTAGTGAATGGGATATATGGCAAAAAAAAGGCCCCAGCTTGCAAAAATGAATGGGCAGTGACCCAGCACAAACTAAAATTTGATACAAGGTACAAAATCTGTCAGTATGCACCAGCTGCTGCACGTCTGACTACAGTGATTTACCTGAACTAACATGACGCTTCATTAAAAGTGTCACTTGAACGGAAATGCAGTGACTATGATGCAGGGAGAAGCAACTCGGTGCAGGGAATGTGAGACACGAAGGGGGAAGGGCTAAAGAGGAGGCCAGAGCGAGAATTTAGTGTTCAGGGGGTGAGAAGTCGAGATGCAGCAGAAGCCCGTGCATAATGAGAAAGTCTGCTGCAGCAACGTGTCCTTAGATGCCCCTCCTAGCTCCGGCTCAGCATTGCCACAATGCAGCCAAGAGTCACAAGATACACACACACACACACACACACACGCACGCGCACACACACACACTGTGTATATGTTACACGAAGCAGCGCAAACACCTTGAAAATGTGAATTTCCGATATTGTTCAATTGTGATTATTAGTTGGAACCTGCAATCCAAGGGTGCTACCATACGTGTAAATATGTGTCTGTCTGCACCCACCATCAACAACCAGTGGGCGGGACTTCCAGAACAGGTGATTGACTGTACCAAATTGGCAAGAAAAGGGGGAACACTTGTATAGTATCTGTATGATCAATTTAGTTTCTTAAATTTGGAGTTTGACATGAAACATAACCGTGCAGTCATGTTAGAGAAATGCATGCACGCAACACACAAACACACACACACACTGCCGTGCTCCATTCTGCGGCTCAGTGGTGAATCACCCATAATTTGTGCCACAGGGACGATAGCAGAATTGACTCATCAGGGTTGAGCACATTTGCGCACTTTTTCCCTTTTTGTCCGTACACACACACACACACAAAAGCAATTTAAGTTGTCAATGATATATGACACCCAGAGGACTATTATTCAGCTTAGAGACGACGCAGTAACTTAGTGGACTAGAAGTGAATCTAGATGAATAATGGGCCGCGGCATGGAGAAAGAATGACTACACCGATAGAAGATAGCAGTGACAATCCAGTTCATCATAATTCACTTAAATTCACACAGACTTTTATCTCTTCACGTCTCACAAATTCAATCAGGTGGAAATATTAATAATGGCCGACTCTGAGTCATGTCACATCCTGCGTCATGCAGCCCGCTTGTGAGTAATCAGCCGTGTAACTACAGCGCGGTGGCGGTGACTGATCCTTTAGCGAGGCCGTGCGAGTTGAGCTCAGAGAAAGCAAACATCTGCTGTCCTGAAGTATAGGTGAGCAAGACGGTCAATCTATCAGCTCACAGAAAAACAAAGGAACGAGAGAAAAACACGGCCAATAGTACCAGCTCATTCATCAGCAGTTAGTTTACTCTGAAATAATGTTTGATCGGGTTCGATGTCAAGAGATTTTCAAAGATTTCCAGCTTTGACAGTCTGGACTCTGGTAGATTTGGAATTGAATATGTCAGTGGACGTATTTGATGTGCTGCTGTTTGAGTGTGTTTATTCTCCAGCATCTGGTATCGTCTGAAAATTCTTGGGTGGTTCACCTGTTAAAGTGCATGCCACGTACTCCTCTCTGTGCTGGGTCCTTCCTGTCTGTCTCTACTGGAGCCATGGTGATAAAGCAGAAATGCCAAACAAATCATCTTTTAAAAGCTCTTATTATTTATCAACTTCAGAGCGACAGCAACATTCCCTATTCAAACACCGATCACTCGTCCTCCTCGTCACTAAAGCCTGTTTTTTTTTATCCAGCCCCTCACTCCACCTCACACCTCTCTCCATCATCAAGCACGCAGCATGGAGTTTATTTTTATTCTTGTCCAGAACATCGTGTTCTGCTTGCGTGATCATCACCTCTGCTGCGATTAGGTCACTAACGATGGCTGTCGGTAGACCGGTCCAACGAGGAGGAACTTGTAGGGCAGAAGTGGCAGTGAGTGTCCCAACACAGAGTGTGTACGCTCCACGAGTCCGGCTTAAAGCGTGTGGATGAACGTGAGGCATTACTGTAGTGTCAGCTTAAATGCTACTGCTACTGTTCTGTTCACTCCGTTTCCACTGACATATTTTTAGGTATAGAAAATCTGTGACGTTCATGCCTATGAGGAAAAATAACGATTGTATTCAACAGAAGGCGTTCAGACATCACATTGCATTGGTCCACCAGCTCTTGTATGGCGTGATGCAACTGGAGTTGAAAATAAGAGTGAGAAGCACAGGTGATTTTTGTCCCCTGACTCGATCATTCTGTGTATTTATTATTTGAAAACTACAATTTAAGACCTCTGCCGTGTTTGGAGGAGCAATTTTTGTGAGTGATTTTAATTGAGAACTGGGCTCATTAAGTTCCTGAATACTATTAAGCGTTGGTCTATGTGATACACAGGAGGAACAAGTAAACAAGCATTCTGACGGCCGGTTTAATCAACCTGTTTGTTTGGTCCCACCTGAGTACTTCAAATTAGTTTCAGCTTGTGAATCTCCCTACCAGGCAGACATGCAATTACAGAAAACTCGGAGATCAATAAAAATGAAATACTTAATGGGCCGCCTCAATGATACACTCACACTTGTGCTGAGTGATAAGAGTGGGACATTTGAAATCAATATTGCAGCAGGGCAGAGCTCACCGTTGGCTGTGAATGATGGTGTCCCCGAGCTGAAGTGATGAACGGACTCACCTCTCGCGCAGAACAGAATAAGTCAAAGCACAGTGACGGTATCTCTTGTTGCAGTCAGCATAGAGAGATAAAACAAGTCATTACTCTACCAGCTGCTGACTATTATCAACTCAAATCTTCCTCCGCCGGCATGCTGATGTCACTAAGTTAGTCAGTCTGTCTTGTCTGTGCTGAAGTGAGTGGAGATGGTTCGGTGCTTCATGTTGATGTATACCTAGGAGCCCTTTACTTGTGCAATTGTGATGCAAGTTCCTGGATACATGAACTTGATAATCATAACCCAGATTTCCATTTGGATTTTTGGTCAGAAATCTGCTCGATTTTTTTTCTTCAATGTGAGCCTGTCAAATTACAATAAATAAAAACCTTCATCATGAAAATTCCTCTCTTTTGCACCGACTTCAGACTTACGCAGTGAACAATGTTTCTAACACAAAAAGAAATTGTTTTTCATGTAAATAAATTCCTTCCTCACATTGTTGGAGCTCGTTTCCATTCATACAACCAGTGCTCGTGACCAAGCGTCGGCTGACCACAGTCGGATGAATGAAGGATTGTTGCCGCTGCGAGTGAAAGGGTGGTCACGCTGTGTGACATCGGTCAATTATATTGGATGGAAGTTGAATTAAAAACAAACCATGTACCAGGAAGCTCGGCGGCATGTTCAACGATGAAACGATTCTCCATTATAATAGTGTAATTTAATGCAGTTTGATGAGTTTATGGGTGGAAACGGGGGGGGTTTGACTGACATGAATCTGGACTCATTTTGATCCAAGTGTCCTTTTGTGTGTGTGGAAATACCATCTTTACGTGTGTGCTGTTCCATAGGTGGAAAGAACAGCTGAGCACGCCGCCCTGTCGCTCTCATCTCGCTCACACATCGACATACATACTCAGCATATGATTTAACATGTAGTTTTAGATTCCTCGTTACATGTCAGGGTCATAACTGAAGGTTAAAGTCTGTTTCCATCCCGTGCTATGATGTTCTCTGTATGATCACTATGACGCCAACATTCCTATTCCTCTCTGTCTTCAGGCTATGGTTGCTTGCTACCCAGGGAATGGGGCAGGATATGTCCGCCATGTTGACAACCCTAATGGTGACGGCCGCTGCATCACCTGCATCTACTATCTCAACAAGAACTGGGATGTCAAAGTATGTAGAAAAGATTGACGTTAAATGTGATTAAGCCGCTGATGTTCATTATACTGAATGTTCAAAAATGTTTGGATGATAATTGTACCTAAGTACTGAAAGTCAAAGTAAATTAAATTCCGGTCCTCACAGAAACATTTCCTTGGTAAAGTCTTCAGATTAATAGAATTATAATTTCAGCCAACACTGCATATGCATTCAAAGCTAAACAGCAACCTAATCTTAACTGAGGAAAAGTAGTTACGAGTCACATCAATCGAGTGTAATGTTCGCTTTTAACTTAACACCTTTTGCAAGAGAAAGCATTTACGCAACTTTTAGTACTTACTGTTTGTGAGATTTACTACAATTTATGAAAGTACAAAGTATGCTAAATCATACTTAAGTACTGTGGTGAAGTATTTTTACTTCACTATTATTTAGGCCACGCCCCAGCGGTACCATAGGCTCGTACACTCCTACAGCACATTTCACTGAGTTTGCAGGCGTGACGCCTACTGGTCAAGTTAGGGTGCCTGCATAAAAATGTATGCATGTTTGAACATTTAATGAACGTATATATATTGTAAATAATGGACTCTTCTACTGTGTTTTGTGGAAATTTTTGCATTTCTAGGAACAAGGTGGGCTCCTGCAAATCTACCCAGAAGGAAAAAGTGTGGTAGCTAACATTGAGCCTATGTTTGACCGGATGCTCATTTTTTGGTCTGACCGGAGGAACCCTCACGAAGTCAAGCCAGCCTTCGCCACTCGGTGAGTACCGTTCACGCCAAGACACCAACCGGGCTTCGCATCTATTCAGTTTTCCCCGATGCTGGTAGGAAACGCGAGAGGACTGCATTATAAGGACGTTTTCTAAGATGACGGGAATCGTAGTAGCCTAACCTCCCTCAGTCAGTCCCTCCTCCATTTGCTTCCTCCATCTGGCTGCTGGGGGTGAGGTGGGGCCAGAGGCAGGAAATGTGTGTTTCCTGTGGGGGTAGATCGGAGGGAAAGGGAAGGAAGGTTCAATTGCAGGACTTACGCTGGTGAGGCACAGACAAGAGAGACAGGAATAAACAACACAGCCCCATAGGAGAGATGAGAAAACACAGCAGTTAACCCTCGGATGTCTGCTGCTCACTTAGTAAGACCAAAAACATGAGATGCTGTCGGACACATTTTTGACTTGACTCGAATAAGCGTATTTTGATAAAACTGCATTGGATGTTACTTTGCATATTGACATTACTTTTTACAATATGCTTTTAACTCAGTTTAACTAAATTCAGGGATAAATATTAAATAATCGCATATATTACAGTAGAATAATCTGGTTGTCGACACATATAATCGCCCATGATTTAATGAATGAGTTGAACACACACAGATGAACACTGTGTGTGAGTTTACTAGATGCGCTCTCAACCTCACAATGCCTCATTTTTAATTTAATGACAATAAATCTTGGAAATCATGCTCTGAAAAATACCACGCAGTGAGATGTTTGTGCTGTGGCAGGTACAACGTGACCTGCTTTTCCACATGCAGCAGATGTCGCTTCTCTCTGCTCTGGTTAATATACACAGGACAGGCAAACAGACGTGCTTCCACTGCTATTTGGGTGAATTCAATTGTTTTGATTAGAATTGAAAACGGGGGGAAAGGCAGAGAGAAAGAGAAGAACCTCTGAACTGGCGGCATTTTATTCGTTCTCATCTCAGTACTCGCTACAATGAGCCAGTCACAATGCCGGCCAGATGTTGCATTCACACGATTGCATTCTAAAGTTGCATTCTGGGGATTTTTTTGGAAGTTGAAACATTTTGGAGTACATATTGTTGATTTACTAGTTCCATGTTCTGTAGAATGAAGACTTGAAATTGAGAAGATTTATTAAGTTGAGCTTCTCTTTTGACATGCACAACCTCTTTGTTTGCGCTGTTGAAGTGACAGCAACGTGGATCCATAGTCCACTCAAAGGCATACAACCCTGGTAAATAACCACCGTATCTCCAAAATGCTCCAACTTGGGGAAAATATGATGGATTTTCACAAATCCTTTTAATTGGTGGTACCCAGAAAAGTTCAACTTTATTGGTCTTGTTTCTGTGTCCTTAGTTATGCCATCACAGTCTGGTACTTTGATGCCAAAGAGCGGGCAGAGGCTAAAGAGAAGTACAGATTGGGTAAGATCATTGTGTCGTACTGTGTTTAGTCCATTTCTGATTTGTTTATTATTATATCCACCTCTACATGTACCTCTGTGTGACTATTTCTACTTTCTTTGTCTCCATAGCAACGGGACAGAAAGGTGTTCAAGTGCCTGTCACTCATACTGACAAGACATAATTCTCTGTAATCACTGGAGAGCACTCTGAAAGTATGCCGTGCCTTCCTGAACTGCTAATGGACGTCACGGTCATAAAGGGAGGCACCATGAAACTGTCCATCAGTGCTGCAGCTCCGCCCCACAGCGTCACAACTGTTAGATTCACCTCGGGAGCTGTGACGAGGCGATTTCCTGCAGTCTGACTAGGCTGCTGGTCACAAGCACAACGGATTGAATTGTGTGGTAAAGTCAGGATTATCAGAAGATAATCCTTATCATTAAAAAGAAGAAGAAAATGATTTTTACAGAGATTTACAAGTCTCACCGTACAAAACTGACTTTTTCATATTCTTTTGTTGTCTTGCCCATTAAGTCATCAGTTATGTTGTGATGTATTCAGAAATCATTCAAACAAAGAGGTCTGTGCACGGACAGCCCAAAGGGGGGAAATAAAATAGACCATTTTCACCTGCGTCACACAGTCCCGTGACACTACAGCCTCACAGGGCAGCAGCGGCATTATGGGTCACAGCGTCGACAATGAAAAGTTATCGATGATTATTTTCATTATTGAATCATCTTTTGAACTCACTTGATTTAATATCATTTGAAGCCCGAAACAATGCATGATGCGTTTTACCAGCTAGAGTGGCTGATGCAGTGAGAAATGAAGAAAACCTAAAGCTAGCATGGAAATGCTAACGCTCAATTCAGCGTGAGGCAAAATGAACATCAATGTAACAACAGTAGTAGTAGTAGTAGTAACAAAACTTTATTTGTAACCATTTATGATAACAATGTGAAAAAAATAGTCTAAAGTAGAAACAATTTATATTTGAAAAAGCTTCTAATAAGTCTTGCCACAATGCAGCTGGGTGGATTTATTTATATTTTAATTTATTGATTAATTTTATACTTATGGAGAGGACAGTATTTCAAACGATTTGTGAGTAAAATAAGTTTGAGAGGGTAAGGCAAATTCATATTTAACCAAAAAATTTTTTTTGTCACAATGAAACCCTTAAGTATTTTTACTTGTATTACAGTAAGAGGGATTAAAAGGTATTTTCCAAAGCTGATTTCTTGTCCTTGCTGTTCGTGTTAGCCAGCACAACTCAGCCAAGAAGACAAAGCCGAAGCTGAATAGTCGCTGAAGCGCTATTTATTAAATTGCTATTGTTAATCGCCCAATTAGTCAATTAATCATTCAAATAATTTCTAGATTAGTCGATTATGAAACTAATGGTTAGTCGCCATTCTGCTGCCATCTCGTTGTTAAGCTCTCATGGCATTTAGTGATTGTTGTCTTATTTTATTCCTTGTGGCTGGCTCTGCTTCAGGTATTCAAAAACCCTCAATGTTAAATGTGGAGTAACGGCGACAGGTTTGAGTCACCAACCACAGACCGTTACTCGTTTTAATACATATATATTTTACACTCAACTCAGTATATAACAAGCTCTACTCTCTACAACTACCAGTATAAATATAATTCAATACATTAAGGAAACTTAGTGTGCATTTTTTAAAATTTTTGTTCTTTGAAACAAGCGTTTACTTCTGATTTTCAATTCCACTGCTGCTTTAGTTCTTTTCCTAATAATAATTCTTTTATGACTCCAGTGGGAAATGCTTCCTGTCTGAGTCATCTGGAAGGCAGAATTAGTTCTTATTTCATTCAGATGGCCACAGCTGGCATTATTCA
The DNA here is from genome assembly GCA_900303265.1 of Brotula barbata. Lineage (NCBI taxonomy): Eukaryota > Metazoa > Chordata > Actinopteri > Ophidiiformes > Ophidiidae > Brotula > Brotula barbata. The sequence goes on from OMNV01013131.1 coordinate 22,010, forward strand.
ACAGAAGACGTGCCGGTGTGCGCCAGAACAAATCACATGACCTGTGACGTCGTATGAAAAAGGTCTATATGGATGGATGGGTGCGGGCTTGCATCCCAGAAATTGTGGAATTCCCCTTTTTGTCTGATGTGCTCCCGTATTGTGTGTGTGTATGTGTGAATGTGCTCAGGGTGAAGATGAATCGGTCCCTTCCACGTTACCACGTTAAAGATCCAGTGGAAAATCGCCCTTTGCCATTCAATCCTGCCTCAAGCACAAACCTGAACCTTAGAGGGCTGCACTCAGAATTTAGAAACGCTGCCCGAGGACAACCGTGCACTATAGTGTTACTGTGTGTAGCACACCAAGTACGCTTCGAGAAGGAACCCAGCACAGTGCAGCATAGACACAGCACCCACTGTGTGAGCGTTCGAATACTTCTTCATTATATTGGTACTCGAGTACAAAATGAATATTGCGAACGTTGGGGTTTCTTTGTGAACAGAGTATCCTGACCGTCGAGGATCTCTGATCATATAGAAGTCCTAAATACCGTGTAAACTAGCCTCTGTTATTGTATTAAATGTTTCACATTCACATCATGTCTAAAGAAAACGTTGACTCACCTCCCCCCTCCGTTCCTCACTCCTCTGAATGGAAAATTGACTAAAGTACTTCAGCGAGTACGCAACACTTTTAAATCACTCTGATCGTCGCGAATCATTTACGGCGCTTCACGCACAGTGTCTGAAAGGCCTGTGAGGGGCTCCGATCGCCACACCGTTCCGTTTGCTCGCCTGTCACAGCTCTTCAATAGGACGCAGAGACGTAAACGGAGCCTGTTGGTCCTCCGAGGTGGAAACGCTTCCGATGCTCTCCAGGCTGTAGAAAAAGCTGTACATACTGAAAACTGCGGTGATGAAATGTTGTTGATTATCTAACGGTTTTGATGCCCAGTGAATGATCTGAATCCTTCAAATGATATTCTGGGCCAGTGCTTGTCTTGTTAAAAAGTGTTTGTTTTTACACACAACAACGGAATGTGATTACACAGGGTAGACGTCGTGTCGAACCAACATTGAAGAGTGCACAAACAGTACACACAGCTCTTCTATAAAAGATTGCTAAGAGAAGTCGTCGGCATATCTGAAATGCACACTCGAACTCCAGACGAGAACCAAGCAGTCCTGCGAGTGAAACAGGGTTGATGAAGTGTGTGTTGTTGTGTAGATATCTATGTGTGTATGTGGTTGTGTCTGCAGACTTGGAGGTATGCAGACACAACCGGTCTTTTCCACGTTCTTAAGTCACAGTGGACTATCAGTGTGGACGCTGCTGACCAAATCTATCACTGCACAGCCAGCCAATACACACACAAACACACAGCAGATGATTCAAGAATGATTAATCGTTATTCTTAGCAGCCTGTCCATTTAAGACCATTTATTAAGCACAGAGTAAGCATACACCACAGGAAAAGACTGTGTGACTGGGTGTGTATGTGTGAATTCAGCTGATTAAAGAGCTATGGTTGTTTTTGAAAAGCACTTTATTGTTTGAAATGCTATGTGTGAGTGATAGAATAGAATAAGTGAAAGTGTAGTTTAAAGCCTTAATGCTTTGGATAACATGGTCATTCAAATGCAATAGAAACTAAACAAAACCATGAGATCAAATGGAAAATGTTCGCCTAATTTTTGTTTCTGAATTTTTTGCAGTATTTAATTAAAAACCTGTTTTTTTACACAAGTGATTTGTCATTCATTGTCTGAAATGCGATTGGAGTGATGGGAGATGTTTCGCGAAAACGGGTTGTCCAGGATTGGAGATGTTTTGGAAAAGGATGAAATATTGCAGGAGCTGTGGAAAACTTAAAATGATTTATCTTCTCCATAGTCTCATGGGAATTGCAAGGATGTCCTCCAAGGTTATGACCTCCAAAATCTTCAAAACCGTCATATCTAGTGAGAATGATGAGCAGTTTAAGATACATGACATCTTGAAAGGATGAATCCCGTGAAATGAGATCTGCTCTTCCTCTACAGGGAGCTGTAATCTGGGATTACAAACCAAACCACAAAACCATAGAACTCAAGCAGCAAGATGTGGTACTTGTACCACCAGTGGTGCTTATGCGCCCCCTCGTGGTACATCACATAACTGGGAAATTATTCAAACTTCAGACAGATTTCCCCACACTGCTTCCTGGTGTAGTTTGTATCTTTCTAAATGTTTCACTAGAATTTTAAATAAAACTTCATCCTATGTAGACATCAGGAACTTTGAATCCCCAAAGCGTGTGAGATTTGCGAGAGGTCATCAGTTTGCCAAGGAGCAATATTAAGTTTAAGATGAGTATTAAGATGATCTTGAATGAAAGTGGGATTTGTTATCTTTTAAAAAAACTCAACATTTAGCACTTCCCTGTCTTGTCACTGAACTGAACCTTTGCTTTGTGTGTCAACATTGTGTGTGTGTGTGTGTGACGCTCTTGTCACATGCCAAAACAATGACTCGGTTTCACCTCTAAACATAAACATTCCAACAAATGAACCCTGATGATGGCAAGTTTCCAGATGTCCACACCTCTGTCGCCACACCTCTGTTGTGTCTGTTGTGCGCTGACAGCATCTTCACAAGCACGCATTGTTACCGTGTCGTAACACACGTATGACCCTTCATCGCATTCAGCCTGGTCCATGCGGCTCCTACCTCTGTTCTGTTGTTGCCGTCTCCCTCCACCTAGTGGCAATTTAGTCTCAGAACACTTCAGCATTGATTTGGACGTAATGCCACATCCAACGACTAGAGGTCAGACCACAGCATGGAGACCACGAGGGGATGATATGAAGGTCACGGTGGAGTTCTCTCTCCGTCTCTATCCGTGTTAAACAGTATAGATGGGGGTTGTGCACTGGAAGATGATGACTAACAGATACAAACACTTACAGTTGAAAACATGTATAGTATGTGTAAATGAGGTGTGGCCCTTGGCACATAGGCTCTCCATGGTGACTGATGACAACAGAGCTGTTAAGTGTCCTATAGTTCTATACTTAGAACATAGCGCTGATTCCTCTCTGTAAACAAACAATGCTTTGTTTGTTCCAAATCCAGATCCAAAGTTGAACTTGTTGTTAATGAGGGTTAAGACACTTGTGTTTTCTATCCTTACTCCACGTTTAGCTTCAGCACTGTGATGTATTGAGGCGGGACTGACACTGTTTACCAACTCTCGAGTAAAGTTTAAGGCTTGGCACGGGTCCCAAATCAAGACCGACAAGTCACTTTACAAATCCTAGATGTTGAATTTCAACTCTTAAACGAGTCATAATGGGCTCAGCACCAGGGTAATAACTTTATAAAACTTTATAATTTGATGAAATGAATAACAAACACACTTCGCACAATTGTGTATTATTCAGTTTTAATTTGAGGGGCCTGGGCCTCATCCTGAGTCAGAGGGCTCGAGTCCATGTGAAGTCACAGGTCACAGATCAGTGGTCGCAGGTGGCAAATGTATGACTGGAGTCCAAATTGAGTCCACGGTCATCATATGAAGGTCCATGAATAACACCGTACCTCTGGTTTCTTTCTGCAAATGTTATTGTCTTTATTATAGAGTCACTAAACAAAACGAACGATGATGCGATTGCTCCTCCCACAGACAGCTTTGTCACCAATCTGTTCTTTGACAGCGTGTGTAAATAGCAGATGTTGTCACAGAGGGTGTTATCCTGTTATCCGTACCTATCACATCCGGATCCTTGATTTCTTGAACATAGAACCCTGACAGTCAAAATCTCCATTTTGCTCCTGAACTCCAACACAGAGGATTAATTTCCTTCCTTCTTACTCTTTATCTGTTGACTGTTTTCCTTCCGACCTTCCTTTAATCCTTTAATTTAATAGATTTTATATTTCCTACCAAATCAAGCAGATGTACAAAATAATATGATAATGTTATCTTTTAAGCAGCCAATTGCTTAGGAAATTTGATGTGTGGCTTCAGAAGAATCTGTGTGTGTGTATGTGTGTGTGTGTGTGTGTGTGTGTGATTTACAGCCATAAATCACCTTTTCATCCACGTTGCTTCAGCACTCTGGTTGTTTTTCTTTCCTTCCTATTATTTGTACCGTTCCCTCACACACTTACGTAACCAGACTTTCCCTCCTTTGTCCCGGATGCTGTCTTTGAGATTGGAAGCATGATATGGGAAGAAGGACAAGTTATTGCAGCAATTTCCCTCCTCAGACACCACTAACATTCCTGGACAAACTGTACTCATTCCCTGTTATCATGAATCAGCCAAAACCACAAAAATCCAAACTTACCTGATAATCACATCGATCAACTGGGATTCAGTTCTGTCTGTGGTTTACAAGTTTACAAGTTAGGAAAACGCTGAGAAAAGAGTCCCAACAGTTACTATTTTCATCATTTAGAAAAATTAAAATAATGATTATTAATGTGAAGATTTGTGAAAATGTAAATGTCTTAGTGCCTTTTAAAGTACAGGATGCATCAAAGGACATCTTTTACAACGCTGCAAAGCCACTCTATCAACATCAAGTCTGTGTGGAACAGCTGTCTGCCAGGTGTGTGTGTGTGTGTGTGTGTGTGTGTGTGTGTGTGTGTGTGTGTGTGTGTGTGTGTGTGTGTGTGTGTGTGTGTGTGTGTGTGTGTGTGTGTTATTGGTGTGTCTGGGTTCGAGGGGTGACATTGTATCATA
>OMNV01013133.1:7993-34650 GCA_900303265.1 Brotula barbata
AAAAAAATAAACTCGCGCCGACCTTAAAATATTAGATTCGCTCCCCTCATTTGGTAAACAAGTCTGTTCACACGATGAATGCGGGTCACCCGGCAAAGTCAAAGTCTAAAAATGTTTACCTGCAAAATATTTTTCAAGGACGATTTTATTTGTATGGAAACGAACAAATAAAAAGACAAACACGCTGGAGTTTTCACGACTGGCGCACGAGACGAGGCAGAAGAGCAGCAGATCCTCGTGATCCAACGTGGTAATTGTAAAAGTTTAGCGACGAGCTCGGGGAGAGAGCACAGAGGAAAACACTTGAGTTTTAATGGGTCCAATCAAAAACTAGATGTTTGGGGTGACAGAGAGGTTATTTCAATTTGCCACAGGCAATCACTTTGATTACAAAATTGTAGTAATGTTTGCAGACTAATTTGAATATGTTAATCACAACTGCATTAGGTTGGTACTCACGCCATTCAATCGGCAGAGCTGAGGTGCACACACACGCGCAGGCACGCCGCTTTAATTATTAAAGACATTTTTAATCTATTGTGCAGCAGAAAAATTATTGACCGGTTTGCACACGATATCTGCCAGCCACAACAACGACTCTTGTGAGTTATTGACAGAAGAATTGTTTTTAAGTGCTGGTTTGTTACAGACATCCACGATTCTCCACTGTAATGACAGCATCCAAGTCTCGGTAAGAGAGCATTTAGCCCATCTCGTTCTTTATGAAATAAAAGACGACTACGGGGGTTTACGAATATTATTTAGAGTGGAGAGCTGCGTGGTTTTTATCCATCTGGAAGAACAATGAGGAAGTACCAGCGTGGGTAAGCCACACCTCCCCTTCACCATGACAAGAAGATGGAGCGGCGGATGATTGATACTTAATGAATGTGACCCGGATCACATTCAGACCGGATGCCTCGGTTTGAGCCTGATGGGAACACAGTGTGAACAAACGCACCCTCGTCTGTCAGACCTCATCCAAATGTCTTCTCGGTGCACCTTCACGTCTGGCATGAACATGTTTTCATTGTCTTCATAACATATTCAGGTACAGATGGTTCCTTCATGCAAGATGTAAATCAGGCCCACTTCAGTCTGCTGTTTGGGAAGCTGATTTCCAACTCCGAGCATTTCCCTGAAACGCTGCCCCCCCAGCACCCTCGTCTGGGGATGGTGGATGCGGTCGAGTACGGAGAGTCCCTGTCTTCAACTTTATTTACATTACACAGTGACAGGCACATGGGACCAGGGGCCCCATTTAGACGACGTATGGCACAGTATGTGCGGTGCAGGGCGCAAAGGGTTAGGATTTAAGCCCCAACATGAATTGAACCAAGTCATCAAACCCAATGTCATCTGCCATTCCCTTTAAGAGCCAAGTACACCTGAACGTGGTTCTTTGCTATTTTGATGGTGAACACCAGATTTGGTGTAACGTGGCAGACAGATTCTCCGTAGAGGAGACAGATTTGTTGGTGCTCGATGTGAAAGAGCTCGACCAAATCATCTATGGGAGCGGAATAAAAGAATTTATTGGACTTTTTATCAGCTGTAACCACAGTCCACAAATGTAGATTTCACAAATTTACGCAAATATGTCTTTTATTTGGCGCCGTGTAAAGTCATCCACAGCTTTCTTTGTAAACACGTAAGCTATTTGAATTTCTTACACAGGCTCCCTGAGGTCAAACAGGCGTGGAACAAGCTGACGGTGAGCGTTTCATCGTCTTCTGACATCACCCGAACGCCCACGCGGTGCTGTGAACGACACAGCAATACAGACATCGTGCGAAAAGAGAAGCTCCCAGCAGAGGTCACGCGTGTCGTGAACCCTCATATGTGCGGCACATTTGAAAACCGCGCACATTAAAAGGAGGAAAAACGCGACGCAATAATAGACTTGTGCTTAGACGTGGTTTGACTTTGAGCCGGGTCTGAAGCGTAAACGCGTTCTGCTGACCTGTGATAGCAATGCGCCAACGTTTTTCATGACCGCTCCTCATTTTAAGACCAACCCACCCATGGGAGCACAAACGGGCTCAAGTCTATTGGTTACTTACACAACGTGGGTCGGTGCTGCGCATAGGCCACTTTGCATGGGATGTAAGATATGAGGGTTAACACTGGAACTGCAGCAGCCTTGATGATGGATGTCAAGATGTTTCCATCTAAGTAAATGCGTCAACTGGTTACTCTTATCTCTGCTGGGCGGAGAGCCCTGTGAAAAGGGGGCTGTTTTTATCGACGTTATTTGCCATCTGAATGACACTATTAGCAGCGTTTGAAGCGGACTTACACATTCACCTGAAATACTTCTGCTGCTGTCTGAGCGGAGGATTGCTCGATATTTCCCTGACCTCTGCAGTCGCCTCTTGCAAGTATTTCCGTGGGTGTATAGAAGTGTGAGATATGTTTCTGAGACTTTTTATATGGAGGCAAACTTCTTTTGAACCGCATTGCCACAGAGAAGCATATTTTCCATACTTGAAATAAAACCCCTATAGGAAGGAGAGAAAAAGAAAAGCATGAGGGACCTTTTCTCCAGGGATCAGGCAGTATTTTTACTGCCAAGTCCAACCTAGAACTCGCTGCACTCTGGAAAAAGCTGTGCTTAGCTATAATATAAAGGACGTGTTTAACATTTAGTGCATGAAATGTCAATCTATTTGGATATCTTCCGGTTTTACTGACTGAGACAAGCTGAAGCTCCAGTCCAGTCGTGTAAGAGATCAGTCTTTGAAACTGCAATAAGAACCATCTGTGAAGTCGTATCTACGAGTCAGAAGCTCAGGATTCGTGATGATGCGTGAGTTTACTATTCATGACTTACATCACATCGTTCTGGCTTTTCGGGCTGGAAGAAAGGACAGATTGAAACAATTCTGTGCATTTCTTTCCAGGAAAAAAATATCGCGATCCTCTGCACATCCATGTTCATACATCTGAATGCTTTCAAATCTTCTGTCTCTGACTGTAATGAATCAGAGCCTGAGTGCAAGCAGGAAAAGGAACAAAAAGCAGGCAGAAATGTGCCATGAACTCATCATCCGTCTGTGCTGGTAGTCTGACTGTGAGATGGTCTTCACGTTCTGACTCTAAATTTGGTCACAGGCTGTCTTTGGCTTCAGGAGCCTAAATAAGTCATCAGTGGATGTGTGTCTCATAATGCCATTTGAGATCATTCAGCAATTTTTGCAGCATCAAATCACAGTGAACTAAGGGAAACTTAAGAATGCCAAATAAACGAACACTGAGATGTGATGCAGAGCTGCAAATGATCTGTGACACACACGCACGTTTGAATCTAAACTTAACAAGACAGTGATTAGTCGCTGAAAATGTACCACCAATCGTTTCTGGAACCATTATTACTATGTATTGTTGGCTGACTGTTAGCATCAATTAAACAAACATCAAAATAACATGAACCAAAATTAATTCTCTGATATAGATCTGGATTATATTACGGCCTGTTGAGCTCATTGTAGGTAAAAATAATAATAAATAAATAAGTAAATAAATATATAAAGACTGAGTCAAAGATAAGAAAGTTGGAAATTAGTGAGAAAAAAAAACTTGGATATTCTCTGAGATTAGAAAGTCGCAAATTTGCAAGAATTAAACCTGGATATTCCCAATATTATAAAAGCGCATGTATCCGAGAAAAGAACTTGAATAGATTCGGAAATGATGAAGTCACAAATTTGTGAGAATAAAAAAAAAACAACGGACTAAAATTGAAAAGTGTAACAGGAGGATTTCTTGTTTCAGCTTCCTCACTGAGTCATCAGAGACGTGTCCCCAACTTAATTTTGTAGCTATTATTAACGATTTCTAAGTGAGCCAAGGCTCCTCAGAAACTCATTTAAACTAGTGGATATGCCCATCTGTATAATAAGGGTACGGTTGTTTTGAGCGCACAGTCCTCCAAAAATTCAAAGACACAATATAAACACTGTAATGAGCAAGTTTTCTCAGGAAATATTCTTCAGGGAGCACAAATATTGTGCATAGGAGGATAGCCCTGTTTCTTATTGTGAATAAACATAATTATTTCTTGGACCTTGAGTTATTTTATATGTACTTTCAAACAGGCACGGAGATGTAGTCTAGCAGCGGTGAAACTTGCGTCACTGCTTTTATGAGAAATATACTGTAAACTTCACTAAGACAGAACAAGCAGCCAGCTGTCTCACAGGCCTACAGAAGACACGTCAGGAGGTTGGTTAGCTGGGGTGAAGAAAAATATTGCCAAGAGTATAATATCACACACAATGTTTCAAAGGGCTTCACGGCCTCTGCAGCACCATTTAACAATGCAGCTCAAGTCCTCCAGGAAGATAAAGAAACCCCCAAAAACAATCCATGGAGGGGAAAAAGGAAGGAAGACAAAGGGAAAGCAATTCAAAAGATGAACTCTTCTTCATACCAACGATGTTCTAAGAGTGGTATAAAATACATATTACGACAACAGTGTTATGATGCAGCATTATAGGATCTGAAAAGCCCATTTCATATAAATTCAATTTTTGGGGTGAAAAATTCCATTTAACACAGAGCGTTTTTTTGTTTTTGTTTTTCTGGCAGAAATTCAGCTGCCTCCGTCAGACAGAGATTGCAGAATGTTAGCATTAAAGTTTCTCTGGTTTCTGTCGCAGCATTGTGGGATTTGGTTTATTCACACTGACAGAACAAAAAGATCAACTGCGTAATGCTTTTGGACCGCTGACAGATGAATCTGAGATATTTCAGGTAATTCTGACAACGTCTAAACCCGCACTCTGACAGGCTTGCTGCTGTTTGATTAAAAATTAATATGTGACGTGATCGGCTACTTTCATGTACTGCAGGATCGTGAACTGAGAAAGAACTTCAGAGTAATCATGGGATGGGGCGAGCAAGAAAATATGTTATGAGAAAAGCTGATTTTATTTAATAGTCTCCCTCTGTCTGTGTGTGTGTGTGTGTGTGTGTGCACTCTGCCCCTGAACACATCCCATCTTTACTGGGTTGGCTGTGTTTTATTTTCACTCGTTCCTCCATCAACTCCAGAAATGTTAGCAGGTCCTCGTTCCTGAATCAAACTGTCTGGCATTCTGGCTTAAATTTGGACACACTATCTCCAAAGCTCTGTGTCGATGGGCTAACATACTTAGCTTACTGTTGTTAATGTGTAGGAATCACCCAGGAAAAAAATGATCACATTGACCTAGAAACACTAAAGGATTCATCCCGCTTGCTGGAAGAAGTCCATCTACATGTCACAAGCATCTCACTCATAATGTAGCAAATCCAACTACAACTTCATGAACTGGCCCAGAAATAAGTCCTATTCCAAAGTCAATGTAGGTCAGTGAGCAGAGGATCTGTGGGATGCTACAACCTGAATCTCAACATTAATATATGTATAAGACTTACAATATAGTACATTTTGGTACATTTCCCACTTCTACATTCTCACATTGAAGTTTATCATTGAATAGTTTTTGATTTTCATCTTGTATTGCTGCTGTGACAAAAGATTTTCCCCTTGCGGATGAATAGAGTACCTATCTATCTAATCCTATTTACTAATATTAACCACCAGGTTGATATGATGTCCTCCTGATATGGTCAGAAACTGTTCAATTTTAAACGCAATGCAAATCGTGTGTTTTTAAGATGTAGTAACAGCACCACCGTCAGCAGGAACCACAATAATAAACCGATCAAAAAGGGCAGTTCAATAATTGGCATGATAAATTATAAATGCAGAAATGGACTCATGGAACCGACTCAGATCGTACAAATGAAGCCGAGGATGACGCCGTACACTGCATCTTCATATTACGCTGTACCTGCAGAGGTCCACAAGTCACAAAGTGTTAATGTGCAGGCATGTGACATTACTTGCAGTTAAACGTGTGTTGTGAAACCGCCAGCATCCTACAGTGTTTAATGTTTATGCGTGTGCATTCGTAAATGAACAGGAAACCACAGGAAAAAGGTCACCGTTCAATTCCATCCGACCGTACCCACAATCAACTTCTATTCATTCTATTACACAGTTGCAGTGCTAAGAACGGCAACTAATGGTGTGAACAGAGCTGTGTGAACTCCCGATGACCTCACTATACGGTAAGGTTCAAGACAAGACTGAATTAAAGTGTATTCATCACACAGATAATTGCCAAGCTCACGCTTTTGCACATGACAAGCCAATGTGGCCACAATGCTACTTGGCTAATAATTGGTACACGGAGAGCCATTCCTATTCCGATATTCCCACTTCCTTTTTCATTTCCTGTATCATAAATGGCAACTCTTAATTGATAACAAAACGAAGAAGACATTTAGAGCTGCTGCTTACTGGATTAGCTAAGGTGAAAGAGCAGCACATACCTCTTAATGCACACTTAGAAAGAGAAGTGAAACTGCTGGTAAGTGTGGTGTGATGACAGTATGATGAGCTGCACCAGATAAAGATGAAGGAGAGATAGTTTATCACAGATTTGGCTCTGCACTAGGGATTAAATTTGGCCCAGGGATTAACCTCCCAGTGCAGCGAGATACAATAGACGTACACATATGGATGTGGAAATGCACAGGACAGGGGTACATCTTCACTTCCTCGCGGTGGAGATCCTCCAGGAAATTTGCCACAAATCTATTTAACTCTACATTTTGTGCGAGTGTGGCATAGTTGAAGCCATAATGTAAAGAGAGGCGTCCTGATTTAAACAGAAATTATGGATGAGGCAGGTGCAGAGAACACGCTCCTGCATGAAATGCAACAAGAAACGCTGCTATTCAAGGGAACTGCTGCAGAAAAGATACTGTACGCGCATATGTGATGAGCTTGGCTACTGTCCATCTTCCCCCCGCCTCGGGCTATGTGCTTGAAAAAATGTCTTAAAATGTTGTAAAAAAAAGTGATACTGACTATACTGATATTATAGGAGTGTGGGTGATACAAATAGGAGGCTCTTCTACTCTATTTGGCGTTTAGTGATTGATGCAAATACCTTCAATAAGGTTCCAGTGCTATAAACAGTAATAAACATAGCAAATCTAAGTGATTCAACTGGATGGTCAGGTTTTAAGGAAGAAAATATGTAAACGTGTCTTTTACTCGCGCCGTACAAGTTTAGAACAGATTAGAGGAGTAATTTGTGAAAAGGTGACCTAGTACCTGACACACGTTCCTCCGTTCCGGCAGGGAAGGTGCAGGCAGACAGGTGGGTCACAGTTCTTGATGTTCCGTCCTCTCACCGCCTCACCCACCAGGTAAATCTCCTTTGAGTTGACCTGAAGTTCCTTGATGCATCCAATGAATCTCCTCACTCCCTTTGCACTGTCATGCATCTCCCAGTGGGATGAAACATCTCCGAGAAATATGGGCCCAAAGGTTCCCTGCAGAAAATGGAGGAAAGCTAGTGATCAGCGAGATCATTTACAAAAATCACACGTGGAGATACCGACTCTGGGGCTTAAAATAAACTCTCAATGTCAGGGAGGGGGTATGGAATATTAATATAATTTAAAATACTACATTCACAAGATATTCACGGGAAGATGAACACTGTCAGCTGTTATATTTAGGTTAAAGCAATTTCAGCATAACCTGGAGTGGAAAAATTGAAATGAATGAAATGAATGAATTTGGCCATCTTTTCTGATAGTAGGTCTATACGTGTTGACAGAATGAGGTGATAGAATGTTCAAAATGCTGCAAGCGCACGCTAATGTGCATGTAAATTGGTGAAAATTAATTCAATAAATCCTGTGATCTTACCATAGCCATCAATTTAACCGACAAGGCATAATTGTACGTGTTATCAAAGTAGGACCGCGTATAAAAATCCCATTCATAATCATTCATATTAACACCAATTTACATATATTTCCTTCAGAGGAGTCAGCTTAGGTTGTCTGCGTGAAAATGATTATTGATTACAACTTTCCTGTGAGGTAGTTTACACTTTCGTGGCACAATCATAACACGCTTGATGATTAATTTATGAGGGAGCGACGTTTATCAGAGCGCCATTACACACTCCACATTATGCCACATTATGTAACGGGGCGATGGTGAAATCCAAAATGTAACATCTTTGAACCAAAGCCATTTTCAATTTAATGCTTGAATGCTTTAATTAATTGTTTTCCCCAATGCCCCAAACTTTTTTCAATTTATCCATCAGTCAAATAAGTGTAATAACTACGACAAACCCAGACCAATCGAGTCATAAATCATCCAACGAAAACGTGCTGCTCGGTGGAAGCTGTTTCTGTTTTTGTGCTCATTTTCAGTATCACAATGCTATTACGACAAAGCTAATCCAGCCTTTGTATGTGGAATATTTTCATCAAGAAATGAAGGCATTACTTTGGCGCTGCTAGAAGTGTAAGAGGTGCAGCTACATTCCAGGAAAATGTAATCATCAGTCTTCAATAAGTTTTGTTTGGCTGCTTCCACCAGAACACAGGATCACAGCGAACTGTGAAATGTTTGGAAACTAATAAAATGCAGGAAGGAGCAGAGAACGGGGAGGAAAAAAGTAGTGTGAAAAAAAGAACAACAAGTTTCTAATGCATTGCTGCTGCCAATGACGATAAAAAGGGTCAGCATTATGTACACCTGATTCTGCCGGATGATAAAAAAAGCAAAAATCAGACAGTTTACTTTGTTCTCCTGCAGCAGTCGTTTTCTACTCGCCCTAACCATATTTGTGAGGCGGTTCATATAAAAATCATAAATACTGGACGTACTGCAGGCAATTTTTAGCTTTCCTGTGTTTCTACCTTTTTTAAAATCAAAAAACAAAACAAATAAAGGGTGCAAATCCTTAGTTAAAGTGGGCTTTGGTGTCTGTTGAGCTCCCTGATATTAAATCAGTGGAGTTATGTTGTTATCATGCTGGGTGGTGACCTTCTCGCTTGGTTTTCAAGGACAGTATTTCTTCTTTTGTCTCTGAATCGAAGGTTTGTATTGGACTGTGAAATACCTACAAATGAATAATGAGTTTGACTCATTTTTGTGGGGTGATAAAAAGCATCATTCATCTGATCTGATCTTCCTGTGCCTCTCTCTCTCTCTCTCTGGCTGATCAAAATGTTTTCAATGAGCCTCCTGCATCTCCTCGGTGGTCAGATTCCTCTCCCACGGCAACGGCGAATCAATTCTCCCGTGTATTTGAATGAATCTCCATTTGGTCCCCCAGTAGTACATACATAAAGAACGCAGTGAATACATAATGAATTCACCTAACCACAGCTTAGAGCAGAGACGCCGCTTTTCTGTCATTTGGCAGCTGCAAAGTCTGCAGTGTGGCCCCTTGGTGAACACAGAGAAACACAAAAGCTTGTTAATTATGGCCCGAAGATTTTCAACTACTACTACTTGAGTTTACTACTACTGCTAATGATTTTATGTGTTTTCCAATACTGGCTGCTGTGCTGCTTTATCTCGCTTTTCAGAGCACACCGGCTGCGTCTTGCCTTGCGGAGAGGGTCGTGGAGCTGTACCCGGCGTTTGCTATCACACTGATGGTTCTCAGCTATCTAGATCAGAGGCTGCCAGTTTCTGGGGTGTTTATGACTCTCTCTCATGTCAGCAGTTGGCCCATTTAAAGGAGCACATTTACAATTTGAACCCATCTCACATTCTCTTTCGGCATCACATTACACTAACAGCGTCTTCATTCATTCTAGCACGCGGCGCTTTTATCCTTTAAAATCAACAAATTACCTTAAGGCCTAACTGTTGCGTTCTTGCAAATCCTCTGGCTATGTTGTTTTCTTTCGTTCAATTGGCACGCAGCACTAAAAATAAATGCAAAACTGCATTCATTCACCGTATCGCCATGTTGCGGTAATAAATTACTCCTGTATGAAAACAGGCTTAAGGCGTGTGTTACAATCAATCAAAGTGCAATAGAATTGTTACAAAGCTTCTGCTGGTGTAATGAATGTGCTATTAGCTTGCTTTAAAAAATGACTCATTTTGGCCATCTCAAATTAGAAGATCATAAATCAACTTGTGGGAGGGGGAGACATATAGAGCCTGTGGGAAGGTTGAGGCCCTCTCCACGTCTTTGAAACTGAAAAACACTATTAATTTAATAACAAAATAGTGTTGTAGTTAATCAAATTAATGAGCCGATGTAAAAAAACATCCTGTGATTAACAAGTGGGAACTAACTCAGCACTAGTTACACGCCTGACAATGTGACGATCAACTCGGACGACATGTCTGCTTGTTTTCAGTAGGAGTTCTTATTCTTCATTCATACTATAAGCAAAAGCTAAACTATGTAATATAGCTTAAAGCTAGTTTAGGAACAAAGGAAGAGGGCATCGACCACGAGCTGCTGCCCGGGTTGAACAAACTGCGAGTTATTTCTTTCAATGAACTTGCTTAAAGAGCAGAAATAATAGCATAAAATTATCTCTTTAGCCAGTGAAGCTAAAAGCTGATGGGGACGTTAAGGTCTCGACTTTACAGCTTGCGGATGGAAACGTTGATGGAAAAGTTAGTTTAGTGGAGTTTGAAAGTGAGAATCCTCAGTTTGAGTTTTTAGTTCTCTCACAGCTGACATGTAGCATTAGCAGAAGGTAATAACAGCATGCAAAATGTAGCCGTTGGTGATGAGCGGTGATGTTCACATTCCCAAACAAGTCAAAGTGAAAACATTGGAAGTGTGCATCTGTAATCCTTGGAGCTGTTATGGTTTTAGCGGTGGGAAGGAAGATAAAAGATTAACAGGGATTGAACCATTTAAACATGCACAGACAACAAAGAATTGTGAGATGGTTGTGAGACGTTTTTCCTTGTTTACTGTTTGTTTATACAAACTGGGTGCCCCTCGCTCGTGTAACACTTCCTGATATGTCACTAAATGTCGACCATGTTGTCGTCTGACTCTAAACTGCCTGAGTGACTGAGAGAGAATGTCAAGTCAGACTGAAGATCTATATAAAAATCAAATACAATGATACCTGTTCAAATTGAACTACAAAATTGCCATGCAAAAAACTTGGTATAAACTTTTTGATTATTTTAAAACAAGTAAAGTAAAGTTGAATACTTTTAAGTCTATTTATCTTATATTTAATTGCCTGGAAACAAAGCTATAGGTTTCTTCGGTGTGGTTTTGCTGGCTTATTATTTTTGAAAGAATGTGAAAAAATGACCTGTGTGTTATTTGAACATCATCATAGTGTGATTTTTCACTGATGTTGCACTAATGGCGTGTGGATAGAATCAGCCCGAATTGCAACATCAAAATTAAAATCAACAAAATAATATGAAAAGAAAATGTGGAAAAACCCCATTGTGGATTTATAGAGTTTGTTTCCTGTTTAGTTGTGACTGCTGTGCAGCATGGAGGCCTGCTGAGAATAAGCCCAGTAATTATTTTGATCCTCTGGAGTAATTTAGCAGTCCTTTCACCGCCTAAAGCTGCAGCACTGTGAAAAAGTCCTTTTGCTAGACGGGACAGGAGTCTTTGACTTGTATAAAGTTGCTGTTTGTTTTGCTAAACCAACTGATTTGAATTTGTTTCTAAGAAGGAACTCTAAAGGTATAAGAAAATAAAGAAACGTCTAATAGAATTTACATAATTCTTTATTCTTTTATTATTCTTAATTATTAGTAAATGCAAAAATATACTATGGTTACTTCTTATTTTTTTTATTTATTTGAAAAATAAATCTCATAATAATAATAATAATCATAATGATACTACTATTGGTGCGAATAATAATATAATTGTTGCGCCTCATCACAGTAAAAGTCATGGGTAGCAAAAAAAAGGATGAAAAATTCAAAATTGTCCTGTTGATTATAGATAACAACAAAAAAAAATGCTGTTTACAGACATTCTGTCTGTAAACAGCATTTTTTGTGGTCTTCTTCTGTTCACATGCTGCACAAATGTTCCAATTTTTGGATTAATTCTTATTTGATTGTTTATAAAACAGCAGAGTAAATAACAAAGTTCTATTCAAGTAAAATTGCCATATTTCTTTTACACTCTTGAGCATTTACTAGTTTTCTTAATATAATCTTGTTAGGTCCATGTATTTTTGTAATGAATCAATATCATGTATCAGTCATTTCAGCGTATGCAAAAGGTTCGAATAAAAAGTTATGCCAAAAACGTGATTATCAACGGAAATTCCAATTGAAGTTAGCGACTGTCCAAGCGGTGGCTTTGATTGTGAGAAGGTTGGTTTTACCTCTGACACGGGGCGAGACACGGACTCCTCAGCCTGATGAGCTGTGCCATTATCTACCGTTATTTCAATCATACATGACCCGGGCTGTCTGCCTGCAGTCAGACTGTATCTGTTGAGAGAGAAGAGGACGAGATGGGGGGAAGGGGTTAGTGAGACAGGGGGGGCTTCCCAGGAATATGTGGCGGTCATAATAAATTCAGCTGAGCATGAAAATTATTCAGAGAGGGAGAGAGAGAGAGAGAGGGAGAGAAAGCAGAGAGGAGAGAGAGAGAGAGAGAGAGAGAGAGAGAGAGAGAGCAGTCATAGTAATGGATCTGCAAACACTGACACTATTGTATAAACTGAGTGTGTACGGTTTGTTTCTATGAGCATCACTACATTACACACTATTAAATAACAAACGGAATACACGGGCAGACTGGCTGGGAAGAAATGATGCGTTTGTATCCGACGCCGCGGCCCAGAACCCATGAGAGGCAACAAAAACAGTTAATGGCCTCCACAGCTGGATTTAAATAATTATTCCAGAAATAACTTTGTGCTCGGTAATACGCAATACATATATTGTAACGCTATTCTTCTCGTTTAATGCATAAAGAGAGAGTAAAAAGCAGTCAGAGCCAAGGCAAGCTCTATTCAACAATAAAGATATAATAATAATAATGGTAATAATAACATTAATGCAAAATGAATAATAATAATAATAATAATCGTCTGCCAGAATAAACACTATCATGACTGTAAGTACCCATTATGTCATTGAGGATTAATTAACAATAAAAATGAGGGCACCAAACCAGATATACATTATAAACATAATGAGAAGGAAGACAATTTTATCATTTGACCCTTTCTGTCTCTCTGGGGAAATCTACAATTGTACCAGTCATTAATGTTGCAGCCATAATGTTAAGTAGCTGGTCTACTTGTGTCATATTCCAGCTTTGGCAAAGTCAAGTGATTCTCTCTCTCTCTCATTTATCACGGGTTTTATACCCACATAATACTGGCCTCGTTATAGAGGCGCTCATTATGCGGGAGGTTCAATCCATGCCACACACATAAAGTCACTTCTACTGCAGAGAAATCTACATGCTGCTACGTATTGATCTTTTTTATGTTTCAAAACACCGGCCTTTATTATTTATTTCCCCATATTTAGCACTTGTACAGCTTTTATTTTGTATGCGCAAATTGCATTCAGCGTACTTAAAATTCATTCAGCCATTATTTGTGATTGGGCCACTGTGGATAAGAAAACCAGCCCACAAATGTCTGCTTTAATGACCAGATGGAAACAATCACATCGATTGCTCTCCAGCTAATTTGAAACAGCGTCCCAGGATGCCTCCCTCAGGCAATCACAGTCATACAACCTCAGGTAGGGCTAATTACACGTATGGAAATGATAGGATTTGTTTATACACACCGACACATGAAAGCAAATGTACGACTGCAGATGTACAATTCAACCCCAAACCCAAGACACCGATTCAGCGATGAAACGCCCTCCTCGGGGGGCTCGATTTGCTTCCGAGGTCAATCTCCCGACGCTGGCAACACCTTATGTGATTTCCGAAAACGACATTGTGAATATTGCACGTCTAGTCATTTTCACGTCGCAAGAAATGAAACAAATTAAAAGGAACGAGCAAAAATGAAAGCCATATGTTTGTGAGGAAAGGCCAGAGTGGTTGGTAAACTACGAAATGTCACATCATTGTAATGAAGTCCCTCTCCCCCAAAGGCATTTGTGGAATATTTTGGTCCTTCCTATAATATTTTATTTGGCATGTTAATAGAGCAGCGGATGTCCCTGTGAGACATGGATAGCAAGCTCGCTAAGTAAACAGAATGATGTTTCTTGATGAGGTCTCGCGAGTGCGAGCCTCTGAATGCTCCAACACGCTCATTTGCATTGGTTTTGCTTTGAGGCAAACATGACTATTCATAAAAATGACTATGACTAGTAGCTAGATAGCTCACACATATGCCCCACATCATCGTGCCGCACGCACGCACGCACGCACACACACACACACACGAGAAATCATAACGACAACACATTCTGTTAGCGTGTGAGTAAATTTGAAGAAAGCAGAGACGAAGTGCTGTGTAATTTTATTGTGGCACTTCCTGTTCACCATTTAGTCTTGGTCTCACAGGACCAACAATAGCAATTCCTCAGCTTGAGGTAAACAAACAAAAAATTATGAATATTTCACTTTCTGCACAAATATGGCTGTGACCATGTTTGCTTTCCTCAATCATCATTTATGTATTTCTTCATCTGGCTAACGCTCTAATCATAAGTGATTTGTCATCTCTAACGTGCTCATTTAGACTGTCTGCTGTATGACTAATTCAGCATGAATGCCAAATTGCTACTTTCCTGAGGTTTACTATGAAAATATTATCTGCAGGTTCTGGGAGCATGCAAATATTTTCAGCCCAGCACCTTAACGCAAAGGTATTTGTTAAAGCTGATGGTGGGTGTTTGTCTTTATAGTCCCATTTGGACACGCCCCCTTCACAGTCCCATGTAATGAATAACGAGGGATGATCACCATTAAAATATTGTTACAGCGTTAAACATATGAACGCACTGGTAACAGATGGACATAAAACATCAGGCGCTGCTTTGGTGCCGTTTTATTTGCTGTCTGGCAAGACGGCAAATAAAAATTGGTAATTCTACAATAATATTTGATCGTGCCGAGCGAGCCGGTGGTCAATTTCAGATTCATTTATGGATGAAGATACAAGGACCTGAATCTCCAAGGAATGGTGGACATTTTTTTTGTTTTTATAGCAGCAGAGGGAGAGGGCTGTATTTCTAACTATTGTATTTCACATACGCCGACTAAATACAAAATGTTTTTGTATTCTGAGGTCTTGAAAAAAAATCTAAATATCATTTGTATGAAAACACTTCCAGGTTCTGTATTTTAGTGGGTGATGTCAAACGGGCAGGGCTGAAACGGAGGCTCGGTGATGTATGATATAAAACTGTACTGCACTGTGTCATGGATCAGTGAAGGCCTTTTTTTCCTGTTCATCCGTGGCTCTGGGCATTTTGAGACGAGAGCACTATTTTGATACGGACAGAAATTGAACATAATTTACAGCAATGATGGTCGGTGTGTGCTATTTTCTCGGCTACACCGGTCTGAAAAACTTTCACAGAGACTGTTTTTATTGATCAGCGGATGAAAAAATAAAGACTGTCCTTTAAAAGCCACAAACAGTGGCGAATGTGATGTGATGCAGCTAGAAAAGTGTGATTACTTGTGTGTGTGAAAGCAACCAATCATGCACTCTCAATTTTTTTTGATGGTGCATATGTGCAACTGTGTTTCCATCATATCAAACTACAATTTTCATTTGTAATTAAATACTTTCTTCCCATTTAACCTTGCCAGCAATGTATTTGTAGAGACGGTGCTAGCAAAGTAAAACGGTTCTGTTA
This sequence comes from Brotula barbata, assembly GCA_900303265.1. Classification (NCBI taxonomy): domain Eukaryota; kingdom Metazoa; phylum Chordata; class Actinopteri; order Ophidiiformes; family Ophidiidae; genus Brotula; species Brotula barbata. The sequence goes on from OMNV01013133.1 coordinate 23,688, forward strand.
GCCAGCATTTAGCTGGTGTTTGACTCAGGTACAGTCGGGCTCCCATATATTGTTTTGACCTCGGCTTTCCATTCATTACGATCCAACTCTCTAAACAAAGGCCCACACGCACTTAAGAGCATTGCTCCTAGCCAGAGTTGCATTAGAAAACTTAAACCTTTGCAGGCAAAAAAAGCTAGAGAGTAGGGACTGGGAAACTGACAGACTTGATCTCTAGCATCGCTTGCATACAGTAACTCCGGGCTCGCTGGAATCCTTTGCTTCTCCTGGAAAATTCGCCTCAACTGCAAAGTAGCTAATATTTACTTTTTTTCTTGGTCAATCAAAATCGTTCGTGGAGGCTTAGCAATCTGTAGACTACTTGACATCTTTAGTTTAATGATATATGTTATCAACATAGCAACAAAAACAAATGGAGCGCATGACGACTCCAGAACTACAAGCTCAATGTAGGCGTCTGAGTGTGTGTGTGCGTGTTTGTTTGTGTGTCTCAGAGCAAAGAAGGTGAGAAATATTAATCATTTTGGGGCGCTCCGATAGATTACCTCGTAGTTAATTCTAAGCTAAAGGAAAATAGAACAATTTTGAAATAATTTTCAGGACACAGGACATTTTAGTTCTTCTCTTTTTTCTGTGTTTTCTGTGATTGGAAAAGTGGTTAACTATTTTCTAGGTTTTACAGGCATCCCATGATGCGTGGGAACTCTGTTCTAGCTGTTTAAGCGTAGGCTAGCAATGTGTGTCAGCATCAGATGGAACATCTAGAATAAAGTAGAAAGGATTTAGTTGATTTAACAAAAAATGTGAATGCAATGGATATTTAATTTCTATTCAAATAATATTAAAGGCCAAATACTACTAAAATGTTGTGCATTTCTACAGCACTTTTATCCAAAGTGCTGTACAATGTTTGCCTCACATTCACCCACTCTTACACACATTCACACACCGACAGTGGAGGTAACCGTGCAAGGCCCACTTGCTTGTCGGGAGCATTGGGGTAAGGGACTTGCTCAGGGACCTTCGACATTGAGGAGTGGGGGATCAAACCGGCAACCCTTCGATCACTAGGTGATCACCTTACCACTTAAGCCACGCCACCCACTGGTACTTCTAGTACTTCTACTAGTATGCATTTTTTTGAAATAACAAAATCATTTATCTATACAACGACAGTCTAAATGATGCATAATGCATATATCTACAGTGACAAGTTTGTGCTAAAACTGTATCTAAATGTTTCATCTGATCTGCATCACCATGAAAAAAACCTCAAGAAGTGAAATTAAATCATGTATAACATGAAATTATGATTCAAAAACAGACAAACAAACAAAAAAAAACCAACAACAACCCACAGACACCTGGTAAAAAAAGGCATAATATTTGAAGTAAATGCATAATATTTTAAAGTTTCGACTTTGTGGTCACATCAACTTGTATTCTTGTATTTTGAAAATACAAAACATTGTATTTTATTTCGTTAAACTTTTACACCATGTATTTTGTAATTAAAAAAAGTGTATTTTTGTCCAACTCTTAATTCGAATCACAGCATAGTACATATGAAATATGAGGAGGAATCTGTTTTTTGTTTTTTTTCTTCCAGGCCCTGCATCAAAACACACTCGTCTTCACCTCTGCTGACTGTTAAAACCACTTTGGCTCTGCTGCAGTATTTACTGCACGTTTTAGTACAGGGTACCTCCAGAAATACAGCTCGATAGCATTCAGTTTGGCAACATAAGACTCCTCATTTGAAATTCCATGCGAGTGGACATGGCTACGAGTTATTTTCTCAATAAATCTATTTTTGGGAGCAGTTGACAGTATAACAGTCAGTGCTGTGAGAAATGATAAACATACCGTATTAACTACTGCAGAAATAAATGTTATTTTCCACATTTTTCACTGACAAGTTCCCATTCTATCTACTGCCAGTGTAGTTACTCCAGAAAAGTAATTATACAGTTTTTGATCATTACATTGTTTATGATGTAATGTAATCACTTAAATGAACACAGATTACATTTATAATTTTACTACGTCCTTAAAATGACCTAAATCTCCACACATGTTAATGTGTACGAAAATATATGGATGGACTCAAAATACTGCATCTTACACTACTTTACTAAGCCATCAGACTGCTGAATATGTTGACTGCAGTTAATGAGTTTTTCTATATGTTATATGTGGTACATTACACTGCACATTAATGAAAAACAAACTTTATTTAACTGTATTGGATGCCCCACAGAAAGCAATAAGTAGCATTTACTGCCATAATTTAGCGTCATCAGGTCTAGAAATGACCTGAAAATCACATTTAGGCTCCTATGTGCAAGATGATTAAAACAACCATGAAGAAACAGACGTACTTCAATAGGAAAAGAAGGCAAGAATGTATTTGGACTGGACCAAACTAGTTTGAATCAATCAGTAAAAAATTAGATAAGAACTTTATCTCAGAGGGTGTTTGTGTTTTTTCTGACAACACATAAGATAACACACGTTGCTGAAAAAACCCCACAGTAAAAGTGAATATATATTATAAAAAACACAATGATACTTCATCCTATCACCATGTAATCATACTGATACTGTATTTTTGGCCTTTTGATGTGACCAAACATGACATGGACATTTTAACAGTATGCAATACAAAAGCACTTTTAACCTGAAATTATCTGACAGACAAAAACATGAATAAGGTTATTAGAAAGCAGGAGATGTAAGCGACTAAATTCTCCTTCTGTCATGACAAATAACATTCACAGTAAGTAAACACTTGAGACTTTGACTGGAGGCCAACAGCTCCCACAAAATGTGGCATAAATTTGAATAATCACACCTGCCAGGGAATCTGAGTTCACCTGCAACAAGGAAGACAATCGAGCGGTGCAGAATGTTCTGTTGATCTTTCACTGATTGAAAGAATTTCACTGGCAACCTGTTTCCTTTCAATTATATGATTTGTGTCACTGCCTAAAAAATGTAATATTTGCTGACCAGTGGTGCATAACGTTCCTCAAAAGTTCTAGCTGAGTAAAAGTAAAAGTATCTCATCTAAAAATGATATGGTTGCAAGTAAAACTGACTCATCAGAAAAGACGCTCCAGTCATTTAGACGCGGATGTATCTGAAGTGTTTTTTGGATAAAAACTGAACTCCAAGTCCTGAAAGTAAAAGCATTTATAGCATCTATATTTAAGCAATTATATGTTGATGATGATCTTCAGATGAACTAAATGATAATCCTGTCCAACACTCCACATGTATTTAAAGATAAATATGGGGCAGGTCTTCAGTTGAATGAAGCTTTTCAAACATTGATTTATGATATATGATTTTGGTGACACATTCAATGAGTTGGACCATCAAGAGTCCTCTGTGTACTGTCCTGAACTTCACAAACAGGAAGAACTCAAACAGATTCAAAACCATAAAACTGAATGAATAGTTAAACTAATAGCTCAATAACAAAACAAACTATTTTCTTCAGTTTCATATCCAATTCCCAGTCTGCACATTGAAACAAACAAAAGTACAAAAGTCGTGAAGTAAAAATGTAGCTTTTACTGTCTGATATGCAATTAAGAAAAAGTAAAAATTATACTCCACGACAGTACAATGTCTCCTACATACTGAGGTACAGTAAGTTTTACTGAGTTACTTCACACACTGTTCCTGACAGAAAATCTCCCATGTGTGTCATATGTGTGATATGATCTTCCATTATGACTGAAGGCCAACTAGCGGAAATTATTTACGACTGTATATATATTTATCTGTCTTCAGGCACACCACATCTTTTCAGAGACGTGGAAGTACACAGTTCTTGATCCTTTAAGTGACACTGCTGTAGCCTGCTGTTCCTGCACTGTAATTAAGTATAAGTCATTGTGATTTAAGCTCCTCTCAGCTCATTCTAAAGAAAAGTGACTACACTTTATGTATAACATTGCAGCATATTAGCAGAGTTGTAATCATTTCAGTGCGCTCACCCAACAAAAGCAGCTGTACAAAAGGAAAATGGGATTCATTCAATTTACTGGCAGAAGAGTCTGGTAAATTGTTGATTAAATATTCACAGTGTCTTTCTTCCCTTTGCTGGAGATGATTAGCGAGGTGGAGTGGTGTATGACTGCTTAGCATGGACCATATGGCTCAAAGAGGATCGCAATTAAGGATGGGTCATGAAAATCCCTCCTTTGGAGGTATTGTTTAATGGGCAAGTTTGTACTCATCCTAACTAATCGTGGCAGCAATAACGCCACATAATGTCATTATGGAAACTGCAGTGCATGAAAACGCAGCATGGATGGCCATTAAGAAAGCCAAGCACAATCTTTCAGCGTACAGTGCTGTTAGTTTAACAGAGGCCTTATTCATCATCTCAAAAAGACGCCAACTGTGCATATAATGCGAGTCTGGGGTTACAGAGATGAAGCTGTTTACATTTATCCCACTTTTCATGTTAGACCTTTGATTATAGAGAGTTAAATATAACTAGTTTGATGGATGATGGATGGATGACTGCATGGATGGATGAAACCACTGTCCTGTGCTGCACGGATGCTGATAATGGCAGATTAAAGAAGCTTTATTCATCGCCGCTAACGACCATACACGGAAAGTACTCGCTGCACAAAAACATCACTATGTCGTGCACTCATTTTCACATGAATGAAATGAATGAAATTTCACATGAATGATCAAGAATAAATAGAGAACTCGGCAGCAGGCGTCCTTTCATTTCTTCCACTGGCTGAGCGTTCCCCACCGTGTGTAAATGACTTAAGATTAGCTCTGAATGGAAAGTGTTGTAATCAGACTCATTTGTGTGAGACAAGTAGGAAATGCAAATTCATGTGGATTGGCATCCTCCATACCAGATTACCTGAAAATCCACCGACGTGGGTGGATTTGTCACTTGTCATTTAAAAAAAAAAATTATCAGCAGGGGATTCTGAAAATTTCAGAGCCAAATGTGACAGGTTGGTGAATGTAATTGACCTGTATTACTTTCTGTCATCAAACAAAGCTTTTGCAACCTCCCGGCTCTGCGTGCAGTACTTAATACATATTCTAAGATTCATGGAAGCTAAAAGCACTCTCAGGGTTCCCTCAAATCCGGTCTATTTGTAAAGGCCAATGTCTTCCAAGGTTACTGAGGAGGCCACAATCCATCTTATTTCTTATTTATCATATGGCTCAAAATAATACTTAATTCTGATTGATCAACTATAGCATTTGCATGGTCAATTATTGTCTACCAGAGGGCAAAACCGTCGTGTCTGAGGATGGGTAGCTGAAAAATTCACACGTGTATTGATGCTACGTGGTGTTGTTTGTAAAAAGTTATTTCTGTTTTCTAGCTATCATTTCTTGGCCATTATAGTTCAATTTCCTTACGTTTAGAGATAAATTGATTTAAAACAACAACATTCATTGCACGCCTTATTTTCCATGTTCAATGACTGTAAAACTACATATTACTTGTAAATTTCAATGTGATATCTAAATAGAAAGATAAATGTAATTCTAAATGTTACACTAAATGTTTCATTTAAATCTATCTGTTAAATGTTACACTGAGGGAAGGAATGGTACTAAAATGTCCCACTAATCATCCACAGACCGTGCAGCTGGGCAACACTTAACACCAAGATTAAGATTTTTATTCACAATTAACGTGTAGTAATTAGTCACGGTAAAATAATGTGTGAAGACTGTTGTAACTGTTGTAAATGAAGACTGTTGTTTTACATGAGTTTATCTGGAAATGGAAGAAAATTGTACCAATTGTTTAAAAACAAAAGAGAAAGAGTTTTACAAGTGGTACCCGCAGGATGCTCAAAACACCAAAACAGAACTTTCTGGATTCCTCTGTTCACTGGGAAAGGTCGAACATAGCACAGAGTAACGGTAATGATGACGGGACTGTTTTTACACATTTTTGTGTTTGTTGATTCTCCAGACTTTTGGCCTTTTTGTATGGATTTGAGGATTTGTTTTCACAAATGGAAAAGAATGAAGACATATCTGATTAAGTAATACCAAACGTTCTCCCAATTATTGGAACACCAGAATGTCCTCAGCTGTTGAAAGTTCAATGCTAGCACTTAGTCATCCTCAACCGTAGCATACCCGCTCCCCATGCTACTACAGAGTAGAGTGTGACTTGCGTCTTAGAATGAAAAAATCTTTGTTCATTTCAGTCAGGCGTTCATATCCAAATTCCTAAAGTTCTCTGTTCGCCCAAATTTTCCTTCATTGCTAAGCCACTTTACTCATATTATCCACAATTATCCACTATTTTCACGTACTGCTTCACATGTCAGAGTGTTGTTTAGCAGTTTCCAGTAAATCTCCAGTTTACTGGTTCAGACCTGAATCATACTCATGTAGGTGGCTGCTGTTCTGGTTGCTACTTTGAAGGCAAACATCAAAGACCTGAACATAATGCTGCTACTGGGAGGAAGTGAGCAGAGCAAAAACACAACACTGACAGACAGAAGCAACATAATCATTTATATTCTTCCGTATCTGTCAATTTATCGTGTTCAAGCACAGCTGACATATAAAAGACACACATAACACTCATCGCCGTCTTGCCGAAGCTTATTGAATTGTTTGTAAAACTCAGACCAGAATCTATGTTATCGTTGCTCTTTTGTTGTCTCTGAATTGAACAACACACTCTAAAGTGTTACGGCCCACCTTACAGACTCTGAACTGTGAACACTACAAAGTGGGCAACAACAGCGAACTGGTAACATGTGCAGTATTGTAATTACTGTAAAACACCGGGGAAACTGGCGATAACAATGAACGATGATTAACATCTGTACAATATACAAAAGGACCTACAAAGAGTATTCCTTCAGTATGTTTATTTTATCATATAATAATCATAATTATAATCTCTCCCCCCCTCTCTATACACACATAACTTTTATTTCTTTTCTTTTCCTGTGTAGAAGAATGTGTGAACTGTTTCTTTTATTCAGGATCTACGCAAGCAACTTTGTTTGTACTCTGGGTTCAGTGACAGTCAAGGTCATCTTAAATCTTATTGGCTCGACTCAGTAGTGCCACCTGAGGATGTTGATTTTCCCAGATGTTTGCCTGGCGCAGAGAGCAGTGAAGTCCAGTGAGGGCATAGAAAATGTTTGTTCCCTAATCCTGACTGCATAAAACGACATATTTACAAGGGAGAATCATTCAGTGTGGATATGCTGCTGTACATCATTTCACGTGATACATCCTTTTTGTTGGTCCTTAGCCACTTCCTGTTTTTTTCTTTGAGGTTCAGGCTGCACTCATGTGGTCTGGGTGTACTGTGTGATGTTGAAAGGACTATGTCTGCATGAACTCAGTCTGAGGAGGAAAAGCTTGATTTAAACATAAATGCAACCTTTTTTCTATATAAAAGATGGATCATTGGGTGAGTCTTCACTTAATATATAAGGATTTTTATGGTGAATGTTTTTATTTTATAAGTTCAACATGCTCACTTGAAAACTGTAGCAGGGTTGAGAATAAATCAAAGAATGGAAATCTAGGTTCTGCTCAGAACAACACGTGTTTGATGCTGAGCGAGTGCAGCATAACAACATTTGAGTTTGAACTGAGTTATCGTCATCTGTTATGAACAACAACAACAACATTAAATTCATGAAGCCTCCAAAATCAGGAAATATGTCGATCTATAACCTGAAAATATGAAACCTAATGTGTATCCAAAGGGGCAGCCTATATATATATATGTGTAAAAAACAAACATTTTGCAAATGCTGTGAGTCTGAAAAGTAAGTGCACATGGTGAGGTAATACGAGTTTCATTTTAGTGACGCATAAATAATTAAAACTAAGACTTCCAGAGGGTATTTTCTGGATAGCAGATTCCGTTGTGATCCAAAAATGGATTCGACTGAACAACAAGCTGACATAAAAAATGCATGTCAGAGTTTTAACCCATCCTCCCACTGGCAAACTCCTCTCTCTCTTGTTTCATTTCCCAATTAGTGACAGAAATGAGATTTTTATCTCAACTTAAACCTTTAAGAAACACAGCACCTGTCATTTTTGAGCATTTTTGTTTTAATCTAGCACTTTTTTGTAATTATTATCAGCGCTCTTCTTTTATCTGTCTCAAACATCACGGTCCTCTGGGTTCCACGCACAATAATTGTCTGCACTTTGCTACGTTGTGCCAAATGTGATTGGACGACATGCAGCCACTACAGAAACAATCCATTGCTCCCCGTCTGATAATGAACCAAGATGTGTGTTCTTGGTGGAGTGAACTTGTCAGGATTGGTTAATTGATTTGTGAAGTTACACACAACCAAAGAGAGAGCAGAGTGACCACTGTGACCAAAGCAATGTTATTACACCCACTCCCTGTCTGTATCCATACATTTGATATTTAGATATGAAAAGCCAGTTGGTTAATTAGCCGTGTTCTGCAAACCGGTGCACTTTATTATATATTTGAATTTGAGACGTATTTTATGGATTTTTCTTCAGTCTGCCACTTGATATTTTGCACAAAAGTCGATCCTCTGGAGTTGCAAAAACAGAAAACTTTAATCCGTGTATCTGCCAAATGAGCGGCTTGATGAACAGCAGGGAGAAAAGCTTAGTGGTCTCGAATCAGAACATTCCACACAGTTTACAAAACGTGGAGCAGCTTTACCTCACACTACAGCATGTGTCGAAAATCAGACGGGCGACATTTGGACCGGAGGAAGAAACACTGTAAGAATAGTACGCTCATCTGTCTCGGGGAGAAGAGGGGACGGTAAGAGCTGCATATCTTACCGGATTGTGATCGGTACCCATCTGTTAGGGTCGATGTTGCGGTCTGCAGAGGCATTCAAGACGCGAGCGCCACCACAACCAAGTGTAGCGACGGGGCTTCCATCTTGAAGGAAGACATGCAAGAACTGATCCCCCTTAGACTGCTCCTGGGCTGAAAAAGTAAAGAAATATAAGAAATGTATATTACTCCTTATGTATAGAGTCCAGCCATCGCTCTACTTTTCTAGCCTGTATAGTCTGTATATCAACGATCAATTTTTCCCTGTTGAAATATATGAAAGCAAAAACAACTGCAACATTAAAAATAGCAACAATGAAATGCAGAAATATGTGTGACAAAAATATGACTGCACCACTTGGATTGTCACCAAACCTCTGCTGCACTGCGTTGGTTTATTGCCTCGTTGAATAACTAAGAGTTTAAGCATCCAAGTGAATTGTATAAGACTATAAAGTGACTAAAATGCGAAGTAAACCACACAATTTTCATTGAGAGACTAAAACCAAAATGCTTTCATTTCATGTGAACTAAAGCTGTATGAATTATAGATGGTTGAAATAAAATGAAAGAATCTGTGAGTGACTCTGACTTTTTGTACCTTTGTCTCCGTCTGCCTCATCACTTTTTTTGACTTCTGCTTGCCTGAGTTATGAGAGTTTTGCCAATTCCACTTTTGTGATTTTGCCACTGGATATTCTGTTCAATGATGAAGATTAGAGGCATTTAGGTGATCATTTTCACTTCTAACCAGTGTTTGACTCTATGCCCAAATATCACACATCATGACACAAACAAATCTTTTTTTTTAGCTTAAAGGATAATGGATACCCTCTCGAAAGACAATTAAGGAAGGAGTCGTGTATATTAAGTCAATGACAGACTCCAATTCATCATCCATGGATCAGACTGCCACACCTTTTCCTCCCAGAATGGCCCTGTTCAGACCTGGTATTAAATACTGATCTGACCTATCCAATCTCAAATAGGTCTGAACACACCACATGCATTTTCGTTCCAGATGTGCACAGACGTCCTTAGAGCAGGGCCACGTGAGATCAGATGGCTCAGATTGGATTTTAATACTAAGTCTGAATTCCCCTAATGTGATCTCTGAGTGTCATTACTGTTGTTCATTAAGAGGATGAGGAGTAGAGGGTAGGCCCGACTCCTAGTTCTATTGAGAGCCCTATGCGAAATTTATCAGAAACTTATAGTAGTTTAAGAGGCAGAGTCTAGAGAAAATGATTTCATCCACATCCTGGGCTTCTCTTGGAGGAAACCCTCTGCTTTTCTCTAAATGAGAATCAAGTAATTCCTGCAAATTCAAAGCAACACTATTTCCCTGCCTTGTAAACCTTTTCAAAGGGTCTGCTTTGGTGTGTGGCTATGAGGAATTTCTTGAGATTTTCTGCAGATTTTGTAGAGGTGACAAGAGTTTAAAATCAAATTGAAATATGTTCCAACATTGCTTTATGTTCCGTATCTTACACCTTCTCCGCGGGACTATTTTTGGCAGAGAATGAAATGTCTTTTTATGGCTGAGAAAAGGCAAACTTAAAATGTAACAAGGTTACAAGCACAAGCCAAGGATCCATCCATTCCCTGCTTATTTTTGCTGAAGGATTATGACTCTCGAGCATGCATCTTTTTGTGATTCTTGTTGTTTGTGCACAATGTGAAGTCACCTTGAATGGTGGAACTGATTGAAACGTAACACTAAGGTGTCATCTCTGCTCCCATGAATTTATGAAAGAAAAACAAATCTAATACTGCTGTTTCTTAATTATCACTGCAGAATTAGTTGATGGTAATGCCAAACTACCACACACATTTCATTAGCAGACATTAATTATGCCAACTACACAGTGTCATGCTACAGAAGAGTCATGATAATCAAAACTCATCCATAAAGATTCCCTTGCGTTAATTATTATTACTGGTTCGTTGTTGTATAAGCAAATGGAGACTCGCCTTAGTTTATGACCTGTTACGTATTACAAGACCAACGCTGCTTCCTCTGCTGTCCAAGCTAAATGGACGTGTCATAACGAGCAAAGAGAACCTAATTACTGCTCCTCTGTTTCTACTGTACGCAGACAGTGGTGGGAGTCCAGGCGCACAGATGGTGAG
>OMNV01013133.1:35098-51719 GCA_900303265.1 Brotula barbata
TCAAATAATATATATTATTATAATTATTATAATGTTTATTGTAATAACCTGGGCATGTACAAGGATACCGTTACTTGGATGACCAAACATGTTGTTTATGTGGTCGACTGGATCATGAGTGTGCTTGGGGAGAGGAAGATGCCCAGTTTGAATCAAGCTCCCTTTCCTATTACATTATTATTGATTCATGTCAGGAAAATACTAACTGAAAATGTGTTATCCAGTTTCAATGGAACAACTCCCCTTGTTTTAGTTACCATTTTCAGTGTTTCCGTAAAGCGGTCGATAATTCTGCTAGCGTCCTGATTGGAGACGATGTTTTGTGGTTTTTGTGACACATTTGTAACGCTATGGACAGAGCAGAGATATTGAGAGTGCAATGGAGACAAAGTGAGCAAATTCAGCAGTCAGACAGCCCCCTTGCACGTTTAGGAATGAGGCGCACTATAACTCTGTGGCGCTACTCTCATTAGGTTCTCTTGCGGCTGCATCAAGCTTTTTCCCCTCAATGTGACATTAATGTGATTAAGCAATTACCCCTTGTATGCAGTATTATATTGTATATGTTGGAAAACTTACATCTTTTTTTACACAGAAAAACTGAAAATACATTTAATTAAGAGACTGTTCTATAATTTTGCAAGTGCGGTTCAAATACGGTGACACATTCAGTTATGGTACGTATATGTATGAATGCAGCTCTCTAAAGTGACGATAACGTCGAAGAAGACGTTTCCGTCCACATCATTTCTGCCTGATGTTATAACTCATTTGTGAACAACGTTTCTGGCAGTTCTCCCTCGTTTATTTGTCTATTTGTCTTCATCGTCCCCGCGGCCCAGCTACCTGTTACCCAGCGCCGTGCCGAACAAGAGTGTTTGTCCTTTTGTCAGAGTCTGTCACCTGTTTTCTCCCTTGCTCTCCCTCTCTAACCTACCTCCTTCTATTTCTCTTCTTTAGCTGACAATTGAAGTCCAGGGGGAGTCGCACGTGTTTGCTTCGGGGAGGTGTGTATATAGGGGTGTGCAGAATGAGGAGGGGGTCAGGCACAGGAAAATCTCCGCATCTCAGTGCTTGTCTTTTGGTTTTCCTCTGATTAACTTTGTCTGTTTGATCTCCGGAGTTTTCCTTTCAGCTCCCATCCTCTGATATGAAAAAGGATGGTGCTGTATAAGCCGGGAAGCATCACCAGATAAAAAGGCTCCGTGCCCTCCATATACGCAGTCTGACGCTCGTCTCTCTTTATGACAAGGTTCTCTCACTGCATACTGGTTCGTTTGTGCTACAGCACAGAAAACACAGTGGATATGTTTAGAATAAACAATAGTGCTCATTTAATTAAACTGATACACCTTTATGCAATTGTGACAAGATGTCCCAGTCACTGCAGTGTTCACCTGAAGTTTGTGCCTATTAGGGCTGGTTGGCAGCTGAAGAACAGGCATGGAAAATAGTTGCCATGGAAAATTGGCATTATGTTGTGACAGCGATCATTATTTTTCATGAACTAATCTATGGAGTGAAGCTCTGAAGACACTGACAAGGAGCGACGAGAGATGAATGCCACCAGATAAGGCAACTAATATGACAGGATGGAGGTGAAATGACTTTTCTACCTTGACATCAAGCACAATCTAATTCACTTTCTAGCTCACATCTGATAATTCACCGCAGGCATTTTTCCGATGTGCTCAACCTCGGTCTCAATAGGGATAACCACGTTATTCATGTGTCTGTGGTGACTTTATACACATAAAAAGCCTTTGGTGTGTTTTTCTACCAAAAACCTTGAAACCCTAGCCTTAGGTCGAAATGGTTATATCAAATAATCCTCATAATACACGCGAATGTGAAAATATATCACCACTACTCACACTGTGCAAAAAAAATTTAAAAAGGAAAAAAGCGGGTTGCCATCTGTTTATCGTTAATTTTAAAACACAGGCTTGTGACAAATGAGGCACTCCTGTTCAGTATAGCTAAGATTTGTTTTTGTATTCTTTCTGTTAACAAAGGTGGTCTTTTCAAAAACATTCCAAAGCAGCATTCATTCAGGTTCCAGGTGGCGTACTGAAAGCTGTTATTTAGCCGCTCTATTCTAAACAGTACCATCAGCCAACCTATTAATATGTTTTCAATATTTTTTTTCTCCCAACTAAGAAAACTCAACACAGCCTTTAAATACCACTAGGATGAGATGAAGCAAGGAATGCGAGAAAGCAACATTTTCCGATGCACTAATTGTTTGCAACTCTAACAGTTAGAAGTAAAATACATCTTAATCATTCTAATTAGGCCCATGTAGCAGACAAGAAACTATATCTATCTTACCACACCACTGGAACAGGATTTAAAGACTGAGCTCGCTGACCTTTTCAGTGCACCTGCCTTCAATAAAGCACTAATTGAGAGTCCTAATTAAATCTGGGAACTTAAAATTACCAAAATAGGCAAAAGTAGGTTGTGGAAAAAATTGTAGCTGCACTGATACCAGAGATCGGAGTTGTGTTTTTCAAACGTGCTGTTTTATGTATGGTTATTCTTTAATTAGCAGCAATTTTGCAATCGGATTTCACTTTGCACGAGCCTCCATCTCTGAAAAAACTTAATGAATTTTATAATTAACGTCTGACTGCAAAATGGATGCAGCACATAAAAGTTAAGTAACAACATCGCCTTCGACATGTCCTCCCTCAACACCGTGGTCAGCCAGCAGGTCCAAGCCGTTTGCCTCGATTCTGCCCTGGAAGAAGCCTTGCAGTCTCCAAAACTCTTCCACCACAACACAAGCTTCAGCCTCCCCTCCAGCTCCGCATGCTTCCACTGAGGAGCCACGCCTTCTGATTCCGATGGCTCGAGCCTCCAAGTCATCTGAACCTTTCTCCGTCTATTGTCTATAGAACCTGCGCCAGCTGTCAAGTTGTCGTGTGCCGGGCTGGATTCCAAGTAGTTTGTTCCAGCAGCCTGCAGCCTTCAAGTCGACGGTTACTGAGTCTCCTGCTGCATCTTCCAAATCGACTGACTTGCCTGACTGATTGACTGAATCGACTGGCTCAGCACCTGGCTGCTGGTGGACTGATTCAACTGACTCTGTGCCCGCATTCAAGCCAAGTGACTCAAGTGATTTTTAATGGAACAGTGCTCAGTATGATTTCAAATATAATTATTATTTTTGTTTGGCTCGGGCTGAACAGTGAGTGAACCGATTAATTTGTCCTTGATGGAAGAATGACTAATAAATAACAACTGGAACCCATCTGGACAGATCAAAGGGCATTTATGCCTGGTAATTGGGTTCGGGATATATTTGTGAAGGAGGCAGTGTCAGATGCACAATTTATACGAACCACATTAAAAACCCAAAAGCAGATGTGAAAACGTAAACAAAGAACTGTATTGTAAGACACAGGTGACAAGAATAGCATTTGCGATTTTAACAACCAGGATTAATGTTGAAGCGGTGAAGAGGAGGTGCAGCTGTAACAGCACGGTTGTGATGAGACGACAGGGAGCTTGGACAAGATAGGAGTTACCTGTGGAGCAGTTCTCCTGGCCGAGCTCTGACGTATTCTGTGAGGTAAAGTTCAGAGCATCTCTTTTGTCTACGCAGGAAAGAATCTAGACTGGGACTGGGAGATGAAAGTTGAACTGGAGTACCAGTTTAAGGTCCCAAAGTCCATAATCTCAACATTACTGAGCCAGACGTGGTGCCACCAGTATCAAGTAGGTCATCCTCCTACGACTCCCGATCTTGCGGCAAGACCAGATTGAGGACGACACAGGGAGCTACAGCATGCTGGGCATAACAAAGGGACGTTAAGAAGGGGACAGGGCCAGCTGACGTTACCGGCAGGGGGTTGTGGATCAGGAGAGGGGATCTAGGGGTGAGCCGGTTATTCAAGCTGGGGCTCGATGAACCCTGGAAGAGGGTCCAAGAAACATCACTAATGACTATGCTGTTACCATCAGTGACGATGGACTTTCAAATGAACAAATTTATGAGCGTTCACTCATGTCACTACCTACGGTCTTCATGTTTACATGCCGTCTTTTCCTGGTCCTCATAGTCATCTTGCTGGCATGTAATATTGTTCATCCTGCGTGTGTGTGTGATACAAATAGTTAGGAAATGTTCCATAGTTACAAATCAAGACTGTAGCTGGGAAAGTTGCCCATCATGATGCCGGTAGTTAGGCTACAAAACCTACCATTAATTGCCACAATATAAATACGTTTGGATGAAGCATATATTGGCCTTGCACTGCACTTGAAAGATCCCTTTTTTTGGTCAAATATGAATATTTAAAAAATTCGCAATTACATATGGCATTACCTGCACAAATTTTTCAAGTAATTGGATTAAAAATCGTAATTGTTTGTCTGCCCTAATTTATACACAATGTAGGTTCAACACACGAACGAAACTCAAATGAAGATAAATGAAACAGATTGAAATTAGCTCACAATTACATATATCAATCCCTAAAAGAAGTTCTTCAGAGATTATGTGTTCACATGAACTATTTAATATTTTCTGTCTGCTCACACACTAACCTGGAGTAACCCCGTGTTTCTCAACGATAAAACTCTTCTCTATTTCCCACAAAACAACAGAGAGGTACAGAATAACCAGCCATAACCATTTTTCACTGACGCTCTGTTCCTGATCTTAACACACCAGTAGAAGAAATAGAATAATGACCACCATCACCACCTCCAGTGTCTCCAAACAAAAGAAATCATACTAAGTACATCTGACAAACTTTCACTGCCAAATCCTTCGGCGCCAATCCACTGTTGAAGTTCAGCGTTTCCATTTTCACCTTACCAACATGCTGCTTCAAAGCACTTCAACAATTCAGCCTACATAAAACCAAAAATATTAGCACAAATCTACACACACACACACACATCCCAAGACAATGCTCCATTGTTTTAAGCGGCAGTCTGGCCTACACCTAGTGTATCCAAAGCTCCATCTCTAACAAAAGGACAGTTTGTGTGTGTGTGTGTGTGTGTGTGTGTGTGTGTGTGTGTGTGTGTGTGTGTGTGTGTGTGTGCATGCGTGCGTGCAGGTGTGGAAACAAAAGAGCTGGCAGGACAGAGATGTACAATGGAGGGCTCAATGTTTGACTTTAAGGGTCAGTCCAATCCTTCCTCCCCTTGCGATCCAGCGGCTTCTGTGGGCTTCACTGTTCACTTTTAGATTACATCTTGGATCATCAACAGCAAAACAACAAAATAAAGGACAGCAGCTCACAGCAGTCCACCAAAGACAATCAGTCCGGCTCCACCACAACAACCTCATGCTTCTCTACCTCCCAGGCCTCCATCCTTATCCTTTTGTCTGACTTCCACAATGCAGCTTGGTTGCAGCTGAAACTTTTTTCTGTTTTGCAGGCCTTAGTATCCCAAAATTCAGCGTGTGCTGCGTAATTGTCGCATGTATTGAATGTTAGTCATTACAGAAAATGGAGTTTGCACAATTTACCACTTTGTGTTCACAAACCTACATATTTTTGGACTTGAATTGATGAGAGGTGCCAGATTGCATCATCAGTTCTGGTTTCTGGGAGGTTAGACCGTCTCATGTGGGAGGAGGTGAAGATTCAACCTCTCCTCTAGCTCCTCCTGTGGACCCACCTGCAACCTGAGACGGAGCTGACCTGAATTGCGATCCTTTTCCTATGACCTTCAGCCAAGGAAACATCACCAATCTTTCTGTTTGCTCTGGAATCAGACGGCTCCAGGTGCTTGCATTCCCAAGTCAGCCCGATGAATTCTGATATCAGGATTTAGTTTTTATGATAATGTGCATGTTTTGTGTAAAATTGAATAAAACACCATTGCTTTCATTCACTTCACAGTTCTATTCAGCTCTTTGTGTATTTTGCACGTGTATCACTGTGGTCATGTGAGAAAGGCAATTGGGATCGGTTGAAATGGGGAAATGGATAATGGGAAAATCAAGAAAATACTCCATTTTTAAGCGTATAACTGCATAATAATTCACTAACACTGTGATAAACAACTCCAATTTGTGGAACACAACACAAACTATGCGGTATACTATACTGCAGTATTTCTATAAAGGCGTGTTCAAGCCAGTGTAGGTAAAACAATGAAATAAATTAACAGAACAAACTTCTCTGAGATTATAAGGTCGCAAATTTGTGAGAAAAAACTCACAGACACCATTAAAAGCATGCGTGTACTACAGAAAGAATGCACTCACTGTTAAAACTCTTGTACCCGTGTGAATGCCATCGCAGCTGTGCATGTGAGATGTTATCCGTGTCTGCGCGATCTGTGCGCACATGCGTTTTATTAGCAGTTTTTTTTGTAGAAATCTCAGAATATCCACGTTTTTTTTGGGTTTTTTTGTCGGAAAAATATGCAATGTTTTTCCTTGCAAATCTGTGACCTTATAATCATGGAGAGTATCCAAATTTTGTCTTGCAAATCTTGTCGATATGCAAGTTTTTTTCTCGCAATTCTGTATAATCTCAGAGATTTTTTTTCCCATGCAAATTTGCAGGTCTAGAATCTCATACAATTGCACCCCTTATTCTTTTTTCTACCTTATGTGGCCTTAATACACCTTCGTAGGTTTCTTACTGAGGTGAGTGAAAACTGTAATTCTTTTCAATGACTGATTTCCCTGTGTGAGATTGTTTAATGGTATCATGAAAGTGAAAAGAAAACCTTGCACTCATTTCCTGCAAAACGTTAAACTGTTTACCAGGTCCTGATGGACGCCATTGGACATGAAAAATCTTGACAGGATATTGCATAATTTGGTTTTCTTTTTTATGATTATCCAAAGGGATAAGTAGACACACAGAAAGAGGAGTTTTTACCTTATTTTCTCTTATTCTGTGTGCCCACTATGTTCAACAATACTCTTATATGTTAAACAATGATTAATTAACTTCAGCTTCCATTGATGCAAACTTCAACTCAGTGGTTTTACATCCCAAAACATCCCTAAAACACACTTTTCATTAAACGAAAAGCAGCGCTGCTTCTTTGTTATTGTGCTGTTGCAAAGCCTTGGGCAGCCCCGTAGTAAATTGTATTTGATTCATTTGTGCCTTAAAAACAGCAGCAAATCCTTCGTAAATCAGCCGGGAGGAGATTAACTTTAATGTGTGTAATAAAAAACACATCACCCCTTTTGCACACACTATTCCTTTAAAAAGGTAAATAAAAAGATATTTAATATAAAGGGAGTGTAAGTTGATTTTTGAAGCTTCGCGTAAATCTATGGCACGACTTCTCAGTCTTGGAGATGATCCAGATATCAGATACATGACCAAATATTGATAAACACAGATGATACTCACTGTAGAGGATGGTACCCTGCGTGGATCTCGTTTTCACAGTCAGGTAGAGAATCACGGAAGCGTCTTTGAACGTGGCAGGTGGATTGTTGTGGGATTGGAGAAGGGCAGCAAGGGGCTGCAGCTCTAAATAAGACGTGCCGTCAAATGATGGAATATAGACAGCGGTATCTGAGGAGGGAGGAAAAATCAAATAAAAAACAATGAATGAGAGAGACAGATGAGTGGAAAAACACATTACTTAAATATGAGCGCTTCTTTCAGAGTAAAAACAAAACAAAAGAGTTCTTTTTGTGCACTGTTGGCAATATGAATCAAATCTGATGTAATCTAAAGTAATAAACCAGACGCAAATAACATAGTTTGTCTGATGTCATCTGGAATGCACAGTAAAATATGGTTAAAGATGTGGATCTGTTTTTGCAACTTCACTCGACATGTAGATACAGCAGTAGGCTAATACATTATGATCGCACAAAACCAACAAGGTGAAGTGCGTTACTCCAAACAGAACAGCAAGGCCTTGTTGGTGTGTGCCTTGGACAGGGCTGAGAGTTTGCTTTGAGCAGAGTCAGCAGGGCCCTGTCAGGGCTGTGTGGCGCTCTGTTATTTCCCACTGGATGACAAAGGGGAACGGCTTTAAGGAGAGGTGGAGGAGACACACTCAGGTCATCAACTCCACAAGCCAGTAATGATCTGCTAGCTTTTACACAAAGGACATCGTACACCAGGTGTATGGCATGCTGTTGAGTTGCATGACAGACGATTCAAAAAAGTCCAGCCCTTCCAGAGCTCAGGGGATTCTAACGTTTCAGTCCGGCTCTCAAGGAAAACTGCAGTCCACACTCAATTACCAGTTTATTAGGTACCATCTGCTGCTTTGTAAGGCAACAGAGATGTCATAAAACCTAATTTTATGATGTTCATAATATTTAGTTATTGTTGAGCCGGTGTCAGAGGTGTTGATTAAGCGGTGTGCTAATCGAGTCATTAGTGGCAGGGTTGTATTGGTCTGCAATGCACCGGGAGGTGTTGCCAGTATTCTGTCCCTTTGGATGTAAATGTGGGAGGATAAGATATTAAACACAGGCTTCAAGATAATGCAGACTCTCCGTAAGAAACTCTGCAAAGATGTGTCCGATAAATTGTGGCTCAGTCATGAATAATTTAATGGAAATAATTTAGCGCGTATCATGAAAATCAGTGTCACAGAAAATACACTTTAGACTATGAGTATACAGATACTTAGATAAACGTGTGCTCTCGCGGTGATCACCGCCTTTTGCATTTGGCGCATCTTTTGCTGTTTTTCACTGTAGAGAGATAAACTCTGAATCCCCTTATCGTGGATCCGAGTTCCTATTGCTTCTGAAAGTGCTCCTATGAGACATAAGAAAGCGATGACGCTACAAGAAAAGGCTGAATTGTTGCATATGCTACGGAGACTCAATTCAGCTGCTGCTGTTGCTCGCCATTACAGTATACACAAGTTGACGGTAAATTAGATCAAGATGAAAGAAAAGGAAAGTCTTTCCTGTAGTTACACCATCTGGTACGAAGCATCTGCATGTTGTGTGAGATCCTAATATAAAACACATTTATATGAATGCATGGTTTATCTAAAAAGGGGATTCCTGTAGATTGCCAAATGATAAGAAAGAAAGTCCTTCTATGTTAGCATAAAGGAAAGAGGCGGTGATGCATCTACAGGTACTGGGGTTACAAAAGCAGGTTGAACTGTAGGGTTTGACACTATGGACAGCTCAGTCAATGACTGGCTCCCCTTCAATAATCAGTCACTGGACCAGAATCAGATTCTCTGGTCATTCCATTTCTAAAAGGTCAGAATCTTGTTATCTTCTCTTGTGCTCTGGCTCTTTCCTGCTCTTGCACTTTTTTCCACCCAATCAGATTAGATAACTCCTCCAGAGTAACTCACACACTCACGTGCGAGCCGACTGGACAGCTGATGCTTCCAATGACAAAGACACAAATAAATCCCTGTATCCTTTGCTGTGAATGAAAGGAATGGATTGCTTGGCCTGAAAAAGATGAATCAATCCAGTAATGTTTTTTGGCAATTTCTTGGTGAGGCAGATTGAGCTGGCTCACTTTTCAAGGCACCAGCAATTATAGAAAAAAAACAAACTCCACGCCACAAAAAGAGCTGGCAGCAACGAATTATATGCTGACAAACCAAACATCAGGTCCCTTTAATGTCACAAAATCATCCTAAAAACAACTTAATCGTTTTCTTTGTTTTTCTTTTTGCTATTTTTATGTTTTCCTAGTAATTACAGATTGCTACTTATTTATTTATTTATAATGATTTTATAATAATATTATACACACCATGTTGAATTTTGAGGCTGATAATGTATTTATATTTTAGGAAACAATAAAAAAGTCTCCGCACAAAAAATGCTCATACTGGTACATTTTTTTTATTTCTCTTTTTCATTTAATGGGTAATTTATTTAAAATCACACCAACTACCAGCACATAAAGTTAAATATATTCCTAAAGTTTCCCTTACATTAGATAATGAGCTGCTTCATATCTACGGGAGGGTTGCTCAGTACCTCTTTGTGCGGTGTCAAAGCAAAATGTTACATGTTAATCTATCTGTAAATGAAAACTAAATGATCTGCTGTGCATTTGATGTGCCAGGAGAACCTTTGCAAGTTCTATGTGTGTGTGCAAAAAGACTATAACAGGCAAACCACAGGGATTGACACTTGAGGAATGTTCCATTTAAATAAGCTGACTGCACATCAGATTTATGGCTCACTAACATGGGCAACGCAGACATAGTTTAAAAATATAACCTATATTTCATAATTATTAAACATAGCAGCATTTTGGGGAGACAGTGTGCTTTAGGAATCGCCTCTCCGGCATGATGAGGAACAATATGAACCCTAAAATGAATGATAAGCAGCATTTATGAAGGATGATTGCTGCGTGGCACTGTTTGCCCTTACTGACACATTAAATCTGGTGCTATGTTTTATGAATTATCCCAGGGCCTCATTATTTGTATTATATCCTGCCAAATCCAGGCTGTTAGTAAGAGGTTTAGCAGTACATGGAGTCATGTGCAGGTTTGGGAAAAGGTCAGTGTGATTTAGTGGTACTCTGTCTTTTAGAATACATGGCTTATGTTGACAGTGTCAGACTTTAGTGATAGCTAATGAGTGTATCCACATATAGTAGTTTCTACAGGTCTGCCTTATTGGCGTTCCGAGTGGATATGCAGAGAGAAATTAATGGAGATGGAGCCGTGTGAGATAACAAACTGGAGAAAGTCCAAGTTTAACATGGAGGAAATCAAGGAGTTTGGCATATTTTAAGTAGAATACCGAGACTGGCAGAAAGGATTACACATTACAACGTGTGACAAATTGCAAAAAGTAAAAGATTTTGGGTTTGGATTGTTGTTGTGTTAGTGAAGTAGTTGAAATCATATAATTGGGTATGCTCCCAACCACCATTTTGGTTGGCATTCTGCACCGTAGAATCAAATATATGAGAGGTAAAGCCACGAGGTAATGAGCCGTAGAAGAGGTCACAATCGATACAGACCAACTCTGAATAATTTCCTGCCTCAGTGTTTCTGTCTTTTATGCATACTTCCTTACCTCACAACCATTTAACCATTAGCTTTCAATTGAATGCTTACATACTTGACAGAATGTCTTTGGAAAGGTCTACCATTCGCCGCTTTGAAGAGACAATTCATCAAAGCACAGCACTCTAACATCCCAAGATGAGCAGGCTTTATCTTGACAAAACCTGTCACATGGCGGACTATTGGATGTCAAATATACCAGCCGCTAGCACCGCTTTGTATAACTGTGCAGCCTGCAGTTCCACCGTGCAAAATATTTTAAGAGTTTGAGCCTTAATCCTCATACATATCAAAAATGTTGTTAATATCTTTTGTTTTCAATGATAAACATAGTTAAAATTGTTGTTAGCAAACCCTTAGGACTTTACAGGATACCACAGGATAAAAAAAATAAATAAATCGTTATCTATTCATCAGTATTTATCCTTAATAGCCAAAATGTCAAAAATGCTCCTAACCTGAAATGAGAAGGGATCATTTAAAAAATGTATGGATCTGTCCTGTGGTACAGACTAAAAATGAATCACTTGTCTCTTGTGCAATGGAGTAACGTCCCATTTTGCTGTGTTTTTGATACATCCCACTAACAGACAGCCAAACAAACAGACACAGCAGAAAACATAACCTCATCAAATTTGGTCTGATCTCTATCAAAATCATAATAATAGACAAACAATCAGCCTAAAGCTGGGGTTGAAGCAGTACTGTAGTTGTCCTTGTCCATGCTGTAAACACAGAGTCTGGATGTAAAAGTAAGTGAAAACGACCTTCTTTAAAGCCTATTTGGAGTTAGATTAGTTTGAGATTGAAGGAGGAGGCTGTGGAGGTGCTCCGTTCAATAAAAAGACACACAAGACTGGTTGCTGGAAAAGTCTGCTTTTCTCTAAAAAAAAAAAAAGAACCTTCAGCTGTTCAGAATTATACAGGATTGTAGAACAAGAACTCTACAGATGCATGAACACTGAAAAGGCTGCAAATGAATCACTAAATAGATGGATGTTCATCAATCCACAGTTAGACAGTTAGACTAATTATCCTTACAAACGTTACAAATGGAGCAGATTAGAATGCGTCTGCTTTCCGTGAATTGAAAAATCCCAAACAACTGTGTTCACGGAGGGACAAAATTGAGAACCCCCCTGTTCTCCAACATACTTTCTCAACTTTAGAAGAGAGCACACGGATGTCTATAGAGGACCATGTACTGTAAACAGACGAGACCAAGGTTGACCTTTTTTTGGTAAAAATGCAGAACTCTGTTTGGAGAGAACAGGAGCTGCACACCAAAACAAAACCCACCACCAAAACATCACTACCGTGCAGCATTGCAGAGGGAGCACTGTGGTTTGGGGTTGCTTTGCCGCCTCAGGGTCTGGGAAGCTTCAAATCTCGGCGGGAAAAATATACTGAAAATGTTATCAAGGATTTTTACACAGAATGTCAGCATGGCAGTTTTGAAGCTTGACAGATATCGAATGATCCAGGGAACAGGACAATTTTTGGTGTGTAATTAGCAAACTATTGTGTCCCAAAGATCAGACTACAGAGGACATTTGATGAGTGATTCATGCAGAAATATAAGTCTTTCCTACAGGCTTACTAATTGTTGCTGTACTGGACAATGGACACAGGTATTAAGTATGTGTCTATTCTAAATGTATCACAGAAACACATGACACTGTGTTTCAACTAAAGGCTTTAGATGGTGTATAAATGTTATTAGCAACAATCCGCTATGTAGCCTTAACAAGTCTCAGGCAATGGGATGAGTATACAAAGTGTACTTTTATAAAAAGGCACTCAAGCACTGTAGTAATTCTAAATGAATCCACTCAAGAACTAATGTATTGTTAAGAGTCCATTAAATGATGACTAAGGCAGGAGCATTTGATTATTTTTGTCTGTATTGCCAAGGAGACTGATACGGAGCCGATATGTGGATGATCCAACCTTTCTGCTTACATTTAATCTAACTGTGATGATGTATTTCACACTCTCAGAGTATTCGTCCATCGTGGACAACAAATTACATGCTTGACTAGTAAAGACAACGTACAAAACCTCGTATCTCCATTAGACATCCAGGGCAGAAACAAGGACACATTGATAGCCAATGGGTAGTTATAAAATGGTTACTCTCCTCCTGTGGATATCAATTAATTTAACGAGATGTGAGAAAGACACTGTTGTCACTGTAAAGTTGCTGGAGCAATACATGAACTTTGTCAGCATGTAAACAACCACTGGACAGACTGCTTCAGAGCCTAAGAGACCTGACTGCTTCTGCAAAGCCCATCACTGCACTCTCCTTTTATGAGATAAGCCTGGTATACCGAACTGATGTTGTAGAGAACCAATTCCTCCAACTCAGCAGAAATGACGATAAAAGATCAGCCGTGGTGTTAAAGGAAGACTTTATGAGTGGGATACGTTAAAGGTACCCATTTCATACCCATGAAAGGAAAGGTAAGTACCATTATTTTCTCTCATTTTTTTTTAAGATAATTTTTTTGGCATTTCTGCTTTATTACAATAGGTACAATAGAGAGGTAGACAGGAAGGATAGGGCAGAGAGAGGCGATGACATGCAGTAAAGAGCTGAGGTAGGTGGTATGTGCTCCCCTGGGTGAGCCAAAGGGGCACCGAGCCATTATTTTCTATTTATTTGATTAGGCAAAATTAAATGCTTTTGTATTTTGTTGTTTTTTAAAACATCTTTTAAAAGATTTTTTATGGTTAAAATCCTGAAAAATCACCAAAATCAGGATAAGGATAACATCCTCTGCGAGTCATGGCTTTTTCTGCATCACATGAATTCATCCTGTGTGGCAGTGAAATTAATTAATACAGAAACACGATTCCATTGCCACGAGGACGCACCGTGCATCCAGGCTTTAGTCAAAGGGAGTGCCGTACCTTTCTCTGATAGCTGAAAGCTACAGCAGTGAAGCATGAATCAAATTTGGTGTTCTCCACTTTCTGTTTCCAAACCCGAGTGGAGCTCTTTCAACAATTGGCTTAGCGAAGCACCATTCAGTATCAAAACGTGCAAGAGGCAAGCACTTTCCTTGACAAAGCTGCTCGTCTCGCATGGGAACCCAAACGAGAGTGAACAAATAACATCACTTTTTGTTTTGGAGCCAGGAGACACAGAGAACATTTTAGTAGATTACTTCAACACTGGTTGCGTTTTTGTGTCAGATAAGAGTGTCAGGTACACAAAGCTTGCTCGAGCAATGCTGATGTTTGTTAATAATTTATGGCCGCTTCCTGTGAGATTGTCATGTAAATATACGTTACTGTGAACAACATTTTATGTTAAAAGCCTTAATTAAGCAGTTGTAGAAGTGAAGAGATCAATGCAGCTCACTGAAAGACTCTGTTAAGTAATTTAGAGACTTTCAATATTATTCAGGCACACAATGCAAAACTGGTGTCATTTTTTTGGCCACTTATATCCAAGTCTTCTTATCTAAAAGCTGTGAGTGAGCACATAATCACAAGCCTCTCCATTTGGGTATAAACCTTTGATGTTGACAGCTTCGAGGGTACACAAAACCCATCCTAATATTTGAGTTACATGGGAAATCACTGGCTCGTTTCTGCTGGGAAACATCTCTAAATGACATTCCACTGTCACATACTGTGTCCTTGAGTCCATAATTCACACTTTGGTTTCATCTCGCCTGAACAGCTGCAATGTGTTATTCACCTGCCTCACAAACTCTGAAGAAACGACAGCTGATTCAAAACTTTGTCACCAGACTCTCAATCAGAAGCAGAACACAGCTCTCCTCATAACTGATTATAGGTCTGAAGTTCCAAGGTTCTCTATGATCAGACTGCCATCTTTATTTGGGAACTCTTGACCCCATATTTAGTTAAGGGGATTCTTATCTCCTCTGATCAGGGTTCGTCCCTCAGTCCAGGCTTAAGGGGTGGCATTTGCTTTAAAGCGACATTAATTCAACCAGCTGTGTGACATCTTTTAAATGGTGTCTTAAAACCTCATTTGAACAGCCAGGCATGTTTTTGATGTTTATTTTCTCTTTTATTATTTCATTTCTCTTTCACTTGAAAGGTGTTATATGAGCTTTAGCTTTACATGAACCATATTTTAATATAACATATATGATGGCCTTGTCATCTTGTCACCTGTATTGTTAAGAAAAATATAATTGACAGTACATATTGCACACGATCACCCAGTTGTGTGCGGAATGACAGGGTACTAGAAGGTTCCTTAATGCAGGTAGGTGGAAAGGGATGTCAGGAGGTACATCGTAGGACTACTGTGTGTGTATAGCGATTGTGTGTCCTCGGTTGTAGTCTCTGAATGTTCGACACAATCGTTGACTTCGACAAGAACGAGTGTTCGAGGAATTTTGAGGAAGAACTGCAAGGTCAGACTCTCATTTCAAAGTGAGTGTTGGAGGCGAACATGGATACACAGCAATGCCTCAAGCTGCTTATATGGATCATTCATTTCATTAATCATATCCTGAATAATTCACATCACTCAAAATTCCTTAAGCAGCTGACTCTATTCCCCTTCATAGTAAAACCTATTACCCAGAGAGGCTCAGCATATATTAACTACCATAATTTGTTGGCTGGTTCTTGATGATACCACTGTGGAGGTCACAGTACAATAGTTCTGAAGTTCGGGACAAACTATAAAAATATATAACTAATAAAATAGATATTTATATATAGTATGAGCGTACCTTTCTCACAAAAAGTTCCAGTGAAATGAAGAGGGCAGTGACAGGAGGGCAGAGATCCACTGCGTTGAGGCAGATGACATGTTCCACCGTTATGGCAGAGGCCTTCATGGCATACTTGCTTTGGTGCTTGTGTAGATGGGTCCACGTTCTCTAGGATGGGTGCCTGGACTGTCAGATTAAAGGAACTTGTGGTGGAGGCTTCAATTGTAGAAAGAGCGTATCTGTAAGACAGGCCAAAGTAGTACACATGAACTAAATATAAGTCTCATGAACACTGTAATAAAGAAAAAGAAAAGTAAGAAAGAAAATAAGAAAATGCTGATTTCTAAAAAGCTAATTTGACTATGAAATTAGTATTATTATATTATAATAATTGGACAGCCATATAATATTATAATTAAATTCTAGTTATTACAATTAGTTTTTACTTTTAAACAACAGCAATAATAATATAATAATTGGAAAACCATCATTTATGTTCATAGAAGCTCACTATTTGTATTAAATGGGATAACGTGTATAAATATGTCATTTATCTATTCTTTGCATTAATGTAAGAGGGAAATGAGAAACCATAAATGAAATGAAACAGGACAGAAAGATTTGTGCACAGCCATGACAGCTTACCTGCACCGATTTACGTTGCTGCTGGATATGGCATCAGACATGGAGAAGCTCCTCTGATTATTCATCTCAATGATTTCAATGCAGCCAGTGTAGTTGTGGAAAGGTTCAGCTCTCTGCGAGGGGGAAGACAAGCTCTGAGATTCTGTTGCACTGGGGAGGGACTGAATGAATTAAACCCTGATTGCAATCTAATACATGACCGAGTCACAGGGGTGGGGTTGATTAACTACCCAAATTTGTTACTTACCACACAGGGACTTACCTGACTGGGCAGATATTGTTGTGGCAGGCCT